>CM064535.1:31286347-31310833 GCA_032716605.1 Paralithodes platypus
ACTCACACACACACCATCTCACTCTCTTACACACACACAATCTCCCCCCTCTCTCTCTCTCTCAAGGGACTGGAGTTCTCGAAAAGGGGTTCCAGTCTTGACGTTCTTCTTGACTTACAGTGTGCTGGCTTAATAATCCAGTAAGGTTGATAGCCTCTGAAGTCCTATTTTAACTAACTTAAGGGGAGGTTTCTAGTTTCCTCCCAGACCTCCATCAAGCTAAACAATTACATCCTTTTGACCCCCTTTCAAGATAAATGTGTACATTTTTCGGTAGAAAAATGTCCCGTCCGAAGGCTGGTTACTCTTAAAATACAGGCTCGCTATCGCTCGCCAGGATAAAATCGACACCTAAATGGCACGAAAGGACTTAAAAGTGACAGAATGCGGCGGAAATTCTTAAAAGCGCCAAACTAATGGGGCGAACATCTTGAAATCTCAAAAGCAATGGGGCTAGACATGAGGGAGAAAGGGGTCAAGAAAAAAGACCCTCAAGTGGAAATCTCCCCTTAAGCCGGTGTCACACGAGCCCCTTTTTGAGCAATTTTTACGGGCTATTATGGTCTACAGACCATACAGGAAGCTTTAAAAATTACACTTTATTATGTTCCTTGCAACAACCAACAATACTCCTAAAATCGATTAATGAAATTTACAAACACATGTGGCAGTCCGTGGACTCGAACCCAGGATGCTCACACCGAAAATCAACACCTTATACATCACACCACGAAGACAGTTAAAGGTTGGTGGACACTGCCTACGATTTATTATGCAACTTCGAATCCTGCATATCAATCTAAGCATGTACACACATCTCAACTGCAACTCACGTAGGCTATGCATATGTGAATGGAAAGAGCAATTAATGGGGCCTTAACCACTAGGGAAGGCCTCTCGATAAATTACTCCTGAACCAATATCAATTATTATGTTCCTTCCAACAATTATCAGAATTCAGCCGCCTAACATAATCTACCTTCAGTCTAGTTACCGATACCAGTGCGAAATGTCTCGAAATAATACGAGAAAAAACTTGCTCATGGAAAATTGACGGAAAAAGCGCTCGTGTGACAGCGGCTTAACCCCTACTGTACCATAGGGTACAGTAATAGAAGTCCCCCCCCCCCCCGCCCCAGTCCCAAGCAATGTGACCAAAATGGCAAGATATAACAACCTCCCACCTCAATAGATGGAGGAATACTGCCTCTCCCAGCCTGTCGAGGCTTGGATATAAGCTGAGAAGTGTTGCCAACTCTAGAGCAGTGCGCAAACAGTTGTTGCACCAGGCACTGACTGATACTGGCAGTTAATAGGAAAGTAAATTACTGACGGCTCTCTGCCGTCGCTGGAACTGACGAAAGAGAGCCGTCGCTGGTACTGAACGGATTAACTAAATCTCTCTGTCTGTCTCTCTCTCACTCTCTTTTTGTTCTCTCTCTCTCACTCACACACAAACACATACACTCTCTCTCCCTCTCCCTCACTCTCTCTCTCACACACATACACACACACTCTCACTCTCTCTCTCACACACACTCTCTCTCTCTCACTCTCTCACACACCCAGCGTCTTCAAGTATGAGTCAAGTGTAACACCCGACCCGTCCTTCTCACCTTAAGGGGAGGTTTCCACTTGAGGGACTTTTTTCTTGACCCCTTTCTCCCTCATGTCTATCCCCATTACTTTTGAGATTTTAAGACGTTTGCCCCATTAGTTTGGTGATTTTAAGAATGTTCGTCCCATTCTGTTAATTTTAAGACCTTTCGTGCCATTTAGGTGTCGATTTTATCCTGGCGAGCGATAGCGAGCCTGTAATTTAAGAGTAATCGGCCTTCGGCCGCGACATTTTTCTACCGAAAAATGTACAAATCTATCTTGAGAGGGGGTCAAGGGGGTTAAATTTTAAGATTACTGGAGGAGTAGGAAACAAACTAGAAACCTCCCCTCAAGAACATCTTCTTCTTCTTCTTACCTAATGTGTGTGTGTGTAGTATTGGGGGGGGGGGGGGGATACAGAGAGAGTAATAAAGTGTGTGTGTGTGTGAGTGAGCGGGCGAGAGAGAGAGAGAGAGAGAGAGAGAGAGAGAGAGAGAGCGAGAGTAATATTATATGTGTGTGTAATAATAGTAATTATTTAATAAACGGTATATTTATAGAATAGTTTGCCCGGTGAGCTGGAAATTACAATCCAGCGTAATGCATTAATGCGCGGAATTTCGGTGTGAGTATCCTAGGTTCGAGTCCTCGGAGTGCCACATGTATTTGTTGATTTCATTAATTGAGTTTAGAAGCAAAGTTGGTCATAAAATTGACAACGAAATGGGGCGAAAGGTGATAAAATCGCCAAACTAATGGGCCGAACGTCTTAAAATGTCAAAACAAATGGGGCTCCACACGCGGGAGAAAGGGGACCAGAATAACGACCCAGAATATTGACCCCACGTCAGGTTAACCCCATCTGTACCGACGACGTTTTTCCAATTTTATTCAAGTTATATGTGGACGATCTTGTGCAGTTTAAGAAGGACCTGTGGTGGTAAAAAGGGTTAAGGGGAGATCTCCACTCGAGGGATTTTTTTCTTGACCCCTTTCTCCCTCATGTTTAGCCCCATTGCTTTTGATATTATAAAACGTTTGCCCCATTAGTTTACCGATTTTTAGAACTTTCACCCCATATTAAGACCTTTCGTGCCATTCAGGTGTCAATTTTATCCTGGCGCGCGATAGCGAGCCTGTAATTTAAGAGGAACCGGCTTTCGGCCGGGACATTTTTCTACCGAAAAATGTACAAATTTATCTTGAAAGGGACTCAAGGGGGTGTAATTTCAAGCTTGATGGAGGTCTAGGGAACAAACTAGAAACCTCCCCTTAAGTGAGATAGTTCGAAGCCTGTTAATTGCTGGAGGTCCTTGTGGAACCGAACAAAATCCTCTAATGGTAGCCAGAATATAATGTTATACATGTGTGTGTGTGTGTGTGTGTTGTGTGTGTGTGTGTGTGTGTGTGTGTGTGTGGAAGGGGGGTGGGGGGGGGGAGTCATCGAACTGAGAAGCGCTGTTTTATTCGAAGGGCCTGTTGCACTTACATAACTGTAATAATAATAATAATAATAATAATAATAATAATAATAATAATAATAATAACAAATAAGTATAATAATAATAATAATAATAATAATAGTGATAATAAAACAATAATAATAAGAATAATAATAGAAGAAGACGAAGAAGATACAAATTATAAAGAAGAAGAAGAAGAAGAATACAAAAATATATATACTTGCGAACCGGTTGTAAAAAAAAAAAATAAAATAGGGAGGGAAATTGCCTGAGAGTGACATACGACACTGTACTTGGGAAGGGGGTGCTTGGGAGGAGGAGGGGAGGGGGGTGATTGGGGGTCCACCGGAGAGAAGGAGGAGCCGGCGAAAATAGAACGGAAGAAAAGTTCACGAGGAATGGTAGGAAGAGGTCATACAGGCAAACACATATATATACCTGTACACATATACACACACACACATACACACACACACATATATATACATTTTGGAGACAGGAAAGAACCCTGAGGAACACCGGAGTTGATTATTACGTCATGCAGCATCAGAGTAGGCCATATCATAAGGTCGATATAGCAGATAATAAGAACCTTGCAACAATTATAAAAACACCATCGATGACTCTGCCTGGGAATAGGAGTGGAAATTTGGCAGCCCACTTTTAATGGACAGACTGCTGTAGTAGTAGTAGTAGTAGTAGTAGTAGTAGTAGGAGGAGGAGGAGTAGTAGTAGTAGTAGTAGTAGTAGCAGTAGTAGTAGTAGTAATAGTAGTTTAATCTGTTGGGCAGAAATAATAACCTCCAACCTCTGTAACTCAAAAAGAACTATAGTAATCGAGCTACATTTTCTACCAAATTGGAAGACTTGGCCAGGGAATAGGTGTGGAAATTGACAGCTCATGTGCTCTAGCCCTTTTTGAGTTACAAAGGTTAGAGGTTGCGATTTCTGCCCAACCTAGAATGAACGGACTATAGTGATATTTGTAATATTATTATTACACACACATACACACACGCTAACAACAACAATACTTGCACTAATCCTCTCTCTCTCTATCTGTCTCTCTCTCTCTCTCTCTTTCTCTCTCTCTCTCTGGGTTGTATCCATTCGGCCCCATTCAGCCTACTGTTTTAAGATGTTTAACCCCATCCAAGTGTCAATATTTTCCTGGCGAGCGGTAGCGATCCAGCATATGTTTCTAAATACATTTGACAACAGGCTAAATTTGTACATTTTTCGATAGAAAAATGTCTCCGGTGAAGCCGTATTTCTCCATACAATGCCTCGCTGTCGCTCGCCAGGATGAAATCGATACCTGGATGGGGATAAACGTCTTAAGACAGTAGGCTGAATGTGGCCGAATGTATACAAGCCAGAGAAAGAGAGAAAAGGAGAGAAACAAAAAGCAGGTGACCCCCCTTAAAAAGCAGGTGACCCCCCCTTAAAAAGCAGGTGACCCCCCCTTAAAAAGCAGGTGACCCCCCCTTAAAAAGCAGGTGACCCCCCCTTAAAAAGCAGGTGACCCCCCTTAAAAAGCAGGTGACCCCCCTTAAAAAGCAGGTGACCCCCCCTTAAAAAGAGAGTATATAGTATGTTGCATACTCTACAATTAACCCACCTCTCTCACACTCACTCTCTCTCTCTCGTTAACCCACCTTGAGCCAGCGGTCCCTCTAGACGTGTATCGTAGTCCAGGTGTGGCAGGCCGAACACGGTGGCGCCATCTGTGGGGGGGAGAGTCAATTGTTTAGTTACTGTAAAATCCCTGGCTATGTACACTATTTGAAGAGGAGCACTTTATATACATTTTTCTATATAGGCCTAGTTTCATCAGCTCACTCATATCTCTCTCTCTCTCTATATATATATATAATTATGTTCCGGCCAAAAGCCGGATCCTCCTAAATTGTAGGGTCGCTATCGCTTGCCAGGAAAGGATCGAGACCTAAATGGCACAAAAGGAGTTGGAATCGCCAAACTAATTGGGTGGATTTCCTAAAATCTCACAACTAATGGGGCTAAAAAAAATTGTACTGAACACCTCAAATTTTTCAAGATAGAGGAATTTGGGCTTATTAGTTTGCTGGTAGCTATTTAAAAGCGTTCAAAAATCTGATATAGAAATGTCAATGCACCAATGATAAACGATAAAAAGAAGATTAAGATAAACATACATTTTGTAACGCGATTAAATGGGCTATAACGATTTATGTTATTGTACTGAACACCTCGAGGTTTTTAATATAGGGGGAGTTTGAGCTTATTTGTGCGTAGGTGGACATACCGGAGCTGCCATGGTAGGTAATTAGAAGATCTGGAATGTGTTGAAGGAGGCAATATAGGAAGGATGAGGGGGTTCTGTTGTCACTTATCTGTTTACAAGTTACTTAGTTTTCTGTTTGTGTCTGTCTGAGAGTCTCTGTCTGTCAATCTGTCTCTCTGTCTTATTTTTGTGATTAGGTGTGGAATGTGTTGAAGGAGGCAATATAGGAAGGATGAGTGGGTCGCTGTCACTTATCTGTCTACAAGTTACTTATAGTTTTCTGTTTGTGTCTGTCTGGGAGTCTCTGTTTGTCTGTCAATCTGTCTCTCTATCTTATTTTTGTGAATCTGTCTACAAGTTACTTATAGTTTTCTGTTTGTGTCTGTCTGGGAGTCTCTGTTTGTCTGTCAATCTGTCTCTCTATCTTATTTTTGTGATTAGGTGTGGAATGTGTTGAAGGAGGCAATATAGGAAGGATGAGTGGGTCGCTGTCACTTATCTGTCTACAAGTTACTTAGTTTTCTGTTCTGAGAGTCTCTTTGTGTCTGTCAATCTGTCTCTATCTTATTTTTGTGAGAGCGTCCACTGTCATTTATATATTTATGAATGACTTAGTGTTTAATATTTCTGTCTATACGTCTCTCTCTCTCTCTCTCTCTCTTTTATTGTTGGGGTTATAAGAAGGGGAATGTGCTGAAGTACGCAATATGAGGAGGATCGACTGTCAATTGTTTTCAAATCACTTAACATCTCTCTTTCTCTCTCTCTCCATTTTTGTTTCTTCAATCTTTTCTTTCAGTTGGTTAGTTCGCCTTGACTTTATCTTCCAATCCTCTTTACCTTCTTTCCAGAAGATACTGAGGTTTTTGTTTTCATTCTTATAATTCTCTTAGTCTCATTTTTACGTTCCAATTCTCATTATATTTCTTTTTCTTTTCTTTTACTTTCGATACTGAAGCTTTATTTATTTGTTTTAAATTTGTATCGCCTTGTTTTTATTTTATAACTAGGAGGGGTACCCGGCGTTGCCCGGGTTTAAATTATATTACCATAATCACCATCATCAATCACTACTACCACAAATACTACTACTACCATAATCACCGGCCTCGACCTCCCTGTGCCTCATTAAACGGCGACCTCGATTTCGGCCGCTAAATGACCTCTGATTTTGGATCTGACCTCATCCGTACCCCCATTTTTGGGAGCTGCGAACAACTTTCGTTCCATACACCTTTTCGATCGGAGGCCTCCTTCTGCCCCAAACGGCCATTTTTTTTTTCGCATTTTTTCGCTCCCGTATACTACATAAGTTCTGCCGAAAATTTTATTAAACAAAAGTGTCTCTGATTTCCACTAAACTCGCCTAAAACCATCTCCAAAGCCTGGGCTTTCCAACGGTGCCCCTCACTCCCACCTGGCACCAAAACTGTGGGAGGAGTTTAGTAACAAAGGTCGGGTAACTGACAAACAGACAAGCATTGACCTTTATTTATTAAGATATCTTTCTTTCTTTTCAGACGATATTCAAGATTTTTGTCTCCTATTTTTGTTTTTATTCTTTTGAATTATCTTGCTTAGCTAGTTTATTAGATAAAATCGGGGTTCAGAGGCTATAAACCCTTCTGTAGTGTGCTGGCTTAATAATCCAGAAGGCTTGATCGCCTCTGAATTCCTATTTTAGCAATTCTCGAAAAGGGGCTCCAGTCCTGACGCTATTATTGACTTACAGTGTGCTGGCTTAATAATCCAGAAGGTTTTATAGACTCTGAAGTCCTATATTAATGAACTAACTCGTGCAAGGATTATATAGCTATCCTCTTTGGTCTCGTCTTGTCTTTCCAAGGCTCTTTAGCTTCCTTCTTTACGAAACGGGGTACAATTAACAGGAGGGTCCGAAACAAAGGCATGGTCGTGAGAGTAAACAAGAGAGGAAAAACTATAATTAACAGGAGGGTCCGAAACAAAGGCATGGTCGTGAGAGTAAACAAGAGAGGAAAAACTATAATTAACAGGAGGGTCCGAAACAAAGGCATGGTCGTGAGAGTAAACAAGAGAGGAAAAACTATTCTGTATTTATTCACTCTTCACCTCCTCCCTTTTCTTCGTATTTTTTTTTTTTTTTTTTTTAAGAGACAATGAATGGAGGAAGGAAAAACACAGATAAAACAAAAAGGTCCATGTGCCTAAAGGCATCCTCCATTCATAAAATGTTTGTAACAACTGGATTTAAACATTTGTTGACTGTAAGTTTGTGGAAAGCAATTCGAGGGAAGTGAATTCCAAAGAGTAGTAGCTCTGGGGATAAATGAATTCTGATAAGCAGAAGTTCTGCATTGTGGAGGAGAAAGTGTAAATTCATGGGCGCTCTCAGCTGCCCTAGTTCTACGGGGAAAGATGTGGAGAGGCGGCACAATTGAAGCAAGTTCCTCGGAACAATTGCTGCTGAAAATATCTGTAGAATAATGCAAGGGATGCAACGTTTCTTCGTATGGCTAATGTAGGAAGGTCCTGTGTGATTTGCAGGGTTATTGATTAATCTAATAGCTTTATTTTGAATGTTGTCCAACTGCCTCAATGCAACCACTCCACTTCCACCCCACAGAGGTGAACAGTAATCCATCTGAGAGCGCACATGACTTTTATATATTACGGCCAACTGCTCGTCAGTGAAGAATTCTCGAACTCTGTTACAGGAGTCCCAGTTTTTTAGAGGCATTCTTAGCAATGCTTCTAACATAATGTGTCCAGCTCAAGTTAGTAGTTAATGTTACACCGAGAATGTCAATACTAGGGGAAGTGGGAATATTTTACATCATTAAAAAATATATGGGAGTCAGTGAGATTCTGTCGGTTAGAAAATTGAATGTACTTGGTTTTCTGTGCATTAAAGGAAACTAGATTCTCTTGTCCCCATTCATTAATTCTAGAAAGGTCCTGGTTCAGAGAAATCTGCAGTGTTTATTTTTAATTTATAAGATCGGGTTGGGTGAAAGAATTGGTTAAATGTGAAGGAACTGTGGAGTGTTGAGTCATCTGCGTAGGAATGTATTGGATTATGAGTGGTAGATATGAGATCATTGATAGAATGAGGAACAGAGTTGGGGCCAAAAACTGATCCCTGGGGAACACCAGCATTTATTGGAGTGAAATTGAGAATAAGGCCATCTACCATTACACGTATTTTTCTGTTATGAAGATAAGAAGAAATTAGTGGAACTAATGATGCAAGGCCGTAGTGTGACATCTTCGACAATAAGGATTGATGCCAGACTCTATTCAAATGCCTTTGATATATCCAGTGCTATTGTATGTGTTTCACCATGTTGGTCTGTAGCTTGGTTGATTTGATGCGTAAGAAGGCAAAGAAGGTCTGCAGTTGTCGACATCGTCTAAAACCATATTGCTGATTAATATTTATTATTCCAAAAATGCTTTTTTGCAAGAGTGGAAGTTATAGCTATTGGTCTGTAGTTTGATGGATCTGAAGAGGCACCTTTTTAGGAACTGGATGGATGTTTTGCTTCTTTCCAGGGTACTGGGAAGCATGAGGTATGAGTACACAGACGGACAAATTTTGCCAATACAGGAGCGAGCACCAAGGAGCAATTCTTAAGTACTATTGGAGGAATTTCATCTGGACCCAGGAGCCTTATCTACTGAGAGATTCTTGACAGTGGGTGTGATCTTAATAGTGAGGTAATTTAAGGTGAATTAAAATAAGTACAGAAATCTTGATTTATGTCATTAAGGTTGAGTTGGTAAATACTGCAAGAAGGTTAGCTTACCTCGTGGGGTCACTTACAAGATTGCCAGTCGGAGATTTTAATGGTGGAATGGATGAAGCAGTAGTGAAGTTGGATTTGAATGAGTTAAGAGTAGACCAAAATATTTTGTTATCATTTGGATTATTTAGAAGTTTATTTGCCTGCTTATGGAGAAAGTTTGATTTAGTTAGGTTTAATACAGTTTTGGCATGATTTCTGATGTTTCTAAAGTAATTAAAGGATTCATGTGTTTTTGATCTTGTGTATGCATTGTAGGCTATTGCTTTTAGAACAGTTACTCTAGCACAATTATGGTCAAAACCATTTAGATGAATTAGATCTTTTACTGTACTTTTGATGAGGAATAAAAGTTTCCATTCCAATTTTTACAAAATCTTGTATGTGGCTCAAGGTGGAGTGTGCATCATTAGAATAAAGAAAGAGGTCCAGGGAATATCAATAAAGAAACCTTGAAGACCCTCCCAGTCTGCCCTATCGTAATGCCATTTAGTCACCAAAACAGGTTCAGAGTGGGAAGGTGTGGTAGGTGATAGGACAGGTGGCCTGTATCAGACAGTGATCAGAAGATCCAAGTGGGGACCTCACTGTAACATCATAATTTTCTGAATTGGTTGTTAAAAATAAGTCGAGTAGGTGGGAATTATGATTAGGATTATCTGGTACACGGGTGGGTTGGTTGACTAGTTGAATGAGATTAAATGAGTCTGCAAATAGCTCACATTCAAGACCAGCATCATCAGTCCTGGCTGAATGAGTGAGCCATTCAACATTATGGACATTAAAATCACCCAACACAGTGATTTTCAGAAGAAGCATTTAAGTTGAGGACACTGAGTTGTGAGGACAGAGAATCAAAAAGACTTTGCTCTGGAGGAGTATTTGGGGAACGGTAGATGCAACATATGTATTTAAATTTACCAGCAGAAATTAATTTGTATATAGAATAATCAAAATAGGGACAATTGAAACTAGTAACCTCCTTCAGGGCAATTTCAGATTTTGCGAAGCAACATACACCACCTTTAGGTCTGAAATTTTGGAGCAGTTGATAACCTGGAAAATTAAATCTAGATGTGTCAGATGTGGATGTTACTTGAGTCTCTGTCAAAAAAAGGAGAGTAGGGGATTCTGCTTGAAGAAATTGGTGTACAGAATTGATGTTAGAGTGAAGTCCCCTTATATTACTAAAGAAATAGCTGTACTGACAAACGTATGTGTTTACTTTTCCGCCTCCTTCCATTTCTTCCAATTTCTCTCTGCCTCCTTCTATTACTTCTTCTTCTCCTCTTCTTCTCTCCCTCTTCAACGCTTCCTTTCTTCCCCTTACAATCCTCCTCCTCCTCCTTCGTGTCCTGACCAGGATTCGAACCCACTCACTCAGGTATATTTGTGAGAGTTGGGCACCATAACCACTCGGCCATGAGCGGATAAAAGGTAAGAAACGTTAGTTCTTAAGGGAGCCCACCTCGCTTTTTTTTCTCTTTCTCTCCCTCTCTCTTTGGCTTGTATTCATTCGGCCCCATTCAGCCTACTGTTTTAAGACGCTTACCCCCATCCAGGTGTCAATATTTTTGTTTTGACAGCAAGCTAAATGTGTACATTTTTCTATAGAAAAATGTATCCGACGAAGCCGGATTTCTCCATACAATGCTGGCTCGCTATCGCTAAACGTCCACACCCCCCGTCTTAAAACAGTAGGCTTAAGGGGGCCGAATGGATACAAGCCAAAGAGAGAGGGAGAGAAGAGAAAAAAAGAATGGATACAAGCCAAAGAGAGAGGGAGAGATAGAGAAAAAAAGCGAGGTGGGCTCCCTTAAGGGGAGATCTCCACGTGAGGGATTTTTTTCTTGACCCCTTTCTCCCTCATGTTTAGCCCCATTGCTTTTGATATTATAAAACGTTTGCCCCATTAGTTTAGCGACTTTAAGAACTTTCACCCAATTTACGATCTTTCGTGCAATTCAGGTGTCGATTTTATCCTGGCGAGCGATAGCGAGCCTGTAATTTAGGAGGAATCGGCCTTCGGCCGGGACATTTTTCTACCGAAAAATGTACAAATTTATCTTGAAAGGGACTCAATGGGGTGTAATTTTAAGCTTGATGTAGGTCTAGGGAACAAACTAAATACCTCCCCTTAATTGAAGATCCAGATTATAGTCTCGACTTTTGTGGTGCACTATACCTTCGTACAGTCGGCCTAATAAGTCATGTCTCGGCATCAATTATATTTTGATCAAGAATGGATCTCAGCAATATTTACACATGATTTCTTGTTTTTAAGCGAGATATACAAACATGTTCCTACACTAACCCACCCTATTCAACATCTGACAGACATTAATACAGCACAGAGCGAGGCAAATGTAATGACAGCTGAGACATGACTTATTAGCGCCACTGTACATGAGGAGAGTTTATTAGACTTCAATCATGGCTATTTTACAAGAGACTGGAGTTCTCGAAAAGGGGTTTCAGTCCTGACGTTATTCTTGACTTACAGTGTGCTGGCTTAATAATCCAGAAGGGGTGATAGCCTCCTCCTCCTCCTCATCTAACTCTTCCTCCTCCTCCGCTTTTTCCCTTTACTCCTCCCCTCCTCCTTCTCTCTCTTCTTCTTTCCCTCTCCCTCCTCCTATGTCGAACAAGGTTCTTTTCTCTTCCTCTACTACTTTCTCTCTTCCTATAGATTTTCCTATATCATCTCCTCCTCTCTCTTCTCTCCTCTTCTTTTCTCCTCTCTCCTCTTCTCTTTCCTCTCCTCCTCCTCCTCCTCTTCTTTTCCTCTTCATCCTCCTCCTATCTTCTTCTCTCCTCTCCTCTATTCCTCTTCCTCTGCCTCCTCCTCATTCTTTTCCTCTTCCTCCTCTTCTTTTTCCTCTTCTCCTCTCCTCCTCTTCCTCTTCCTCCTCCTCCTCTTCTTTCCTCTTCCTCCTATTTTTTTCCTTTTCCTCCTCTTCTTTCATTCTCCTCCTCCTCCTCCTCTTCTTTCCTCATACATTCCTCCTCCTCCTCCTCTTCTTTTCCCTTCCTCCTCCTCCTCCTCCTCCTCCTCTTCTTTTCCTCTTCCTCCTCCTCCTCCTCTTCTTTTCCTCTTCCTCCTCCTCCTCCTCTTATTTTCCTCTTCCTCCTCCTCCTCTTCTTTTCCTCTTCCTCCTCCTCCTCCTCTTCTTTTCCTCTTCCTCCTCCTCCTCTTCTTCCTCTTCCTCCTCCTCCTCTTCTTCCTCTTCCTCCTCCTCCTCCTCCTCTTCTTCCTCCTTCCTCCTCCTCCTCCTCCTCTTCTTCCTCTTCCTCCTCCTCCTCTTCTTTTTTCCCTCCTCCTCTTCTTTCCCTCTTCCTCTTCCTCCTCCTCTTCTTTCCCTCTTCCTGCTCCTCCTCCTGTATCTTTCCCCTTTTCCCTCCTCCTCCTTAATTTTGCCCCCCCCCCCCACCTCCTCCCCTTCTTACATTTCCCATCCTCTCTTTCCCTCTGCCTCCTCCTTCGCGCCTCCTTTTCTTCTTTCCTCCTGTTTCCCCTCGGAATGCGAGAGAGGTCAGTACCTCTATGAGTTCCACAGTCTTGTGAGGGCGAGTGAGAGAGTATGACCGGAGAGTGAGCAGGAGAGCGAGAGAGAGAGTAGAGAACATGCGTGAGAGTGAGAGAGGCAGAGGAAGAAAGGAAAGTAGGGAGTGAAATGTTTTGTGTGGTGTGTGGGAGAAGGAGTCATGGTGGGAGGGGAGAGGAGGAGAGAGCAAGGGAGGGAGAGAGAGAGAAGAAATGATGTGAGCGTGAGGGGGAGGGGTGAGAAGAGAGAGAGAGGAAAAAAGGAGGGGACGGAGAGAAGAAGAGAGAGAGTCAGAAGAGGAGAGATAAGGAAAAAAAAGGGGATTTAAAACAAAAAATAAGCCTGGAACAAATGATGGAACGAGGGAGGGAGACGAAGTAAGAAAGAGAGGGGAAGAAAGAAAAAAATGAAGGTAGGTGGAAGAAAAAAAGAGACAGAATGGAGAATAAGAGAGAAGTGAAAAATCAGGTGTGGTCAAGAAAAAGGGGTTGAAGAAAATGAGAGGTTGATGAAAATGAGAGGTGGAAGAAAATGGAGAAGTGGTAGAAAATGAGAGGTGTGGAAGAAAATGAGAGGTGAAAGAAAATGAGAAAGGAGAAGCCGGAAGAAATAAATGGAGAGGCGGAAGAAAATGGAAGGTGAAAGAACATGGAGGTGGAAGAAACTGAGAGAGATGGTTCTGATTTGAAGAAATGAGAGGTGAAGAAAATGGAATTAAGGTAAAAAGGAGAGTTGTGGAAAGGAAATGAGAGGTGAAAGAAAATGAGAGGTGAAAGAAAACGAGATAGAAGAAAACGAGAATTAATCTTAATTAACTGTTGGCATAGAGAGGGTAACAAGGCGGTGTGTTTTTGGTGAGTGGGAGAGAGTCATAGTGTGGAAGTGGTGTGTTGTTGAGTGTAGTGTCGTGGAGGGATTTGAGGTTTGTGTGGTATGTGTGTGGATGTTGTGTTGAGTGTGTTGTGTGGCGGGGGCGAGAGAGGAGAGTGAGAGTGGTGGGATTAATGAGAATGTATGAGGTGTATATGTATTTTTGTGCGCGGGTAGCAGAGTATTTTTCAACCAACCGTACCTATTACGAGACGGTGAAGTTAATGAGGTAATGGAACCAGTAAGTTAAGACTGATAATGGCTTACTAACAGATAATGGGTACTATTAAATGGGATAATTTATTGTTCCCGTGAATGGCGAGAGATGACGAGGTCAGAGGCAATTATATATATTCTTAGAATATAATATATATACTATATATATAATATAATATATATATATTATCGATATATATATATATATATATATATATATATAGAGAGAGAGAGAGAGAGAGAGAGAGAGAGAGACCTAGCTATACCGCACCCATCATGAACCTCTCATCTTAGTTAGTTAGATCAAATATGACTTCAGAGGCTATCAAACCTTCTGGATTATTAAGCCAGCACACTGTAAGTCAAGAATAACGTCAGGACTGGAGCCCCTTTTCGAAAACTCTAGTCCCTTGCCTCTCACCGCCACCGCCGATTTATTTGAAGGGTAAGTACACACACACAGTACATACACACCCGTATGTAGTACGCTAAAGCCGGTATCACACGAGCACTTTTTCCCTCAACACTCCTCTGGCAGCTAATGAGGTAGACATTATATATCATTCCTATTCCCAAATTAATCTACATTCAGTCTAGTTTCCGATACCAGTGCAAAATATCCCAGCAATGTTGCCAGAAAAATGTTGATCATCGAATGTTGACTATAAAAGCTCTCGTGTGATACCTACCGGCTTAAGGGGAGGTATTTACTTTGTTCCCTAGACCTCCATCAAGCTTAAAATTACACCTTCTTGAGTCCCTTTCAAGATAAATTTGTACATTTTTCGGTAGAAAAATGTCCCGGCCGAAGGCCGGTTCCTCTTAAATTACAGGCTCGCTATCGCTCGCCAGAATAAAATCGACACCTGAATTGCACGAAAGGTCTTAATATGGGGTGAAAGTTCTTAAAATCGCTAAACTAATCGGGCAAACGTTTTATAATATCAAAAACAATGGGGCTAAACATGAGGGAGAAAGGGGTCAAGAAAAAAATCCCTCAAGTGGAGATCTCCCCTTAAGTGGCTATCCCGAACAGACTAGAACCTTCAAACTCCGGGTGTCCAGGCATTTTGGCTCGAACGTCCCTGGATTTTGGCCCTGTCATTCTTTCAACTATGGGGGAGGCACTCGTCACAGGTAGTTCTGCCTTTTATCTCCCTCACTCACATAGAACAAAACAAAGAAAAACAAACGGGGATCTTGGGGATGCTACTATTGTTATGCTTGATGGAGGTCTAGGGAGAAAAGATTAACAAATTATATATTAATAAATCAATTGACCACTCGATAAACCTTAAACACAGGTCAGGTGAAGGTATTTACAACGGCACCTCGTATCTACATTCTACTTTGCCAATGTTTCTGAAGAGTGTAGAGAGGGGAGAAGGGGTGTTGGAGAGAGGAAGCTGTTGGAGTGGCTTTGTTATGTGTGTTATTAGTCTGTATACGAAGTCGAGGTGTCCCCTGACTGGGTGCAAGCATGTGAAACATGCTATAATATATAGGACGTACTGCAACACCCACTAAATGTCCGCCTGGGCTGGGATCGACCCTAGGTCAAGCAGATTTACACGTGAGCGTGCTCACCACTCGACCGCCGCGTACACAACCCCCATAATGTATTGGAAGTCCATCTGATGACAGGTGATGTTGCCAGATAATGGAGTAGGGTCGCCCATGTGTTCCAAGTAGGCCCTATTATGTGAACACCTTCGATATTTCGCTATGTCTCTCTTCTGATAACTTGCATAAACGTAACTAACAAATTCAACGCCATATATAATATTGGAATGTGTATCTAAGCCTGACATGATAGTAAGGAATTGTTTGGTTTCTTACAAAGGGTTTTGACCAAATCAAGTCCGCTAGATAGTAAATAAATGCCAAAAATCGCTAGAATAATGCCTCAATCTCTAGAATGTCGCGGTAAAATGGCTCGAATCTCCAGAATATGGCTAGAATTCATGCCGCTAGATGAAAATTTGGCCTCTAGATCGAAATAAATACCTCCAGATCTATCGGGAAAGTAGCTAAATTTGCAACACTGGTTTTGTTCCCCAGCGGTGTGCTCTGAAGCGAAAAGAAAATCTTCTTTCAACGTGTCTTCTATTTGTTGCTAATCGATTAAGTTACGTATATCAGTATAACGTAATTAGGGAAAGAGTTGGCACTGTCTCACTTTTCCTATATTCATGTTATGTCGTGTCATTATCTATATGCCTGAACAGCGCTGATAAATAAATAATATCTAGCAACCTGATGCGGAGATGTGTCAAGGTGTTCTCTCAAATGTATCCCACCTGTTTAATGTAACCCAAATTGATAGCCTATATATTGATTTACCCAGCTGGACACAAATGAAATGCTCTAACATTAATAAATATATACTAATATATAGGTTTTCTTATGCTTCCAAGGGTAAACAATGAGTCCTGCATTAAATATATATAAGCGGTGCTATCCTCTCTGTCTCTCTACTTGTCCACGGTGTTGCCAATGGAAGCTTTCTACTCTGGTGTGGTGTATTATCGGCAATTTAGCTCACTCTTTAGTAGTTTCCTTTCAAGGCCAAACGAACTGGTGTAATTCATCTAGAAGTGTTTGATCAGATGAGATCAGATGAAGTATTGAGGGATAAGCCTTTACAACGGCACCTCGTATTTACATTCTACTTTTCCTATTTGTCTGAAGCGTGTAGAGAGGGGAGAAGGGGTGTTGGAGAGAGAGGAAGCTGTTGAAGTGGCTTTGTTATGTGTGTTTAGTCTGTATACGTCGTCTTCTTTCTAATGGGATCGTAAACTAATGGCAAACTGCTTCTCACGTGTCTTCAGGTGGGGTTGGGTGGGTTGCGCACGGTGTGCCAATTTAGCTGCTTTCCCGCTAGATCTAGAGGTATTTACTTCGATCTAGAGGCACATTTTTACATATAGCGACATGAATTCTAGCGATATTCTGTAAATTTGAGCATTTGAGTGTGATATTCTAGAGTTGTGGTATTTTTCTATCGATTTTCGTCTTTATTTATTATCTAGCAGATTTGATTTAGCAACCCTGCCCTCAGAGATAGATCATTGTGCGCATGTTCGTTGGTGTGGGTGGTTGTGTTGACGTGATCGCGGGCATTTTGCGGGCGTTTTAACAGCTACAGTAGGAACTAGTGTGCTGACATGGAGAGACGCGATAGTAGTGATAACAGTAGTGATATTGTAACCAGCGTGGATAGCCGCAGCAGTGAATAAAAGGTAATAATAGCCTATTGCCAATGGTTACGTAAGAAGACTGTCTGCATCAGCTGGGATGGCGTGTGACAGGGTAGCCTACTGATGCTGTCAATGGTAGGAACTAGTGTGCTGACATTAACTTAACAGAGGCGATATTAGTGACAGTAATGGTGATATAGAAGCCAGCGTGCATAGCCGCAACAGTGATTAACAGGTGATATTATTGGCCATGGTGAGAAAACTGTCCGTGTGAGCTGGGATGGCGTGCGGCGGGGTAGGAACTAGTGCCGACATTGATAGGCCTAGGCCTAGACGCAATATTAGTGAAATATGATAGTAATGGTGATCATAGAAGCCAGCGTGGATAGACGCGATAGTAGTGATAGTAATGGTGATATAGAAGCCAGCATGGATAGCCGCATTAGTGAATAAAAGGCGATAATATTGGCAATGGTGAGACAACTGTCGGTGTGGACTGGGATGGCGTGCGGCGGGGTAGGAACTAGGCCTAGTGTGTTGACGTTGATAGGCCTAGACACGATAGTAGTGAACTATGATAATAGAAGCCAGCGTGGATAGACGCGATAGTAGTGATAGTAATGGTGATATAGAAGCCAGCATGGATAGCCGCAACAGTGAATAAAAGGCGATAATATTGGCAATGGTGAGAAAACTCGGTGTGGACTGGGATGGCGTGCGGCGGGGTAGCCTACTGATGATATGTTGTCATTACTCCGACCGTCCGACGGGATGCTACAAAAGGCGATGTAAGGTGAGAACAAGTAGAGTTGTGCATTGTGTTCGTCACGCAGGGTGTCAAACCGGAGCAATTTTGTTTGAAGACTCGAATGACGGATAAGGAATAGGCTACAAGAACATTAGGGCTACCATATTTCATGGTAGCCTATACCATGAAATATCAGTGGTTTGGCCATTTTATTACTTCCGAAGACATAATCTGAACTACAATTTTATATTTGCATATTGAAATTAAAGGTAAACAAATAATGGATTCTGTTTTTGTTTGACGCCCTGTGTTCGTGGTATATTTAAGGTCAAATCTTTATATCGTTGCATCTTTTAAATAAGGAGTTTTTAGCCTAACCACTTTAATTCCGTTTTGAGGTTCCAATATTTGATCTCAATAGGATATTTGGTTAATATTTACGAGCCGCACCACAGCTGGGATCTCATTTATAATGGTAGTTTTGGGTTCCTATAATTTTATGCTTCATTGCTAGCCTATATTATTTTTATCCACCGGAAATATATATTTTTTTTCTTGGCTTTAGGACCTAGGCCTATTTATTTATTTTTATTTTTTTATCATTAGGCCTAGGCCTAACCTAACCTAACCTAACCTAAATATATTTGGGGGCTATTAGGTTTGGTTAGGTTAGGTTAGTTTTTTTTGGTTAGGTTAATGCTAAAAAAAATATAAAGCCAAGAAAAATTATATTTTCCGGTGGATAAAAATGATATAGCCTAGCAATGAAGCATAAAATGATAGGAACCCAAAACTACCATTAGAAATGAGATCCCAGCTGTGGTGCGGCTCGTAAATATTGACCGGATATTTTACTGATACGCAAACAGGTGGTAGCCTAATCCTATGATTTAAATTGCTGCATTCCATCTAGAAATAGACATCATGAGTGTATAGGCCTATGTATCAGTAATGTATTGGTTGTCTAAAAACGTGGATGTGGATTAGGATATCTAGCCTGTATTAGCCTATGCAAAAATGCGGATGCAGATATTCAATAGACCCTACCAAGAATAGTTCACCTTTATATAGTATGGAGTCGTGGGAATGTCCATAGGCTATGTAGCAAAAAAAATACTAAAAGCAAAATAGGGATGACTATCATAAAAAAGAGCGAAAATGCCTTCTTCCATATAAATATATATACCGGTAGCCTATATATATACATATATATACCGGTATATATTATATTTATGATTAGCCTACTTCCTTTATTCATTCAGTTTACTAGGCTAATCCCTCGTTTGTTGACACTTCAGTTTATTTTCAGTTTACTATGATAAAATCTCAAGTTTGATCATTATTTACGTACCAGGTATGCAGTAATTGCAGTATTATTATTACACCACTGTGCAATGTACCATTCCCTACCGAGAAATGAGAACTTGTCAAAACAGGTGATCGGCAGGCGGCTCCGGTCTGGATCCTGGGCCTCATTCCTCTCTCTCTCTCCCCCCCCCCCCCCCCCTTCTCTCTCTCTCTCTCTCTCGCTCTCTCTCTCTCTCTCTCTCTCTCTCTCTGTAATTTATCTTTTATTTATCAACTTGGATATTATTTTAATTATAAGTTTCTTATAGCCTACTGTAGGCTAAGTCCGTTGTGAATACCGGGCATTTTTGCTTTCATTTGTTATTAGTTTTAACCATATTTTTGTCAATTTTTGCAACATGCTCATTCTATAGGTGCAGATGCGGATGTTAATTTTACTAATATACGAATGTGGATGCGGATGTTGCTTACACGTGGATTTTCAAAATGGCGGATAATGTGAGGATGCTGATATATGATACGGTACATCTCTAGTATGTATATCACCTAAGGGGAGGTTTTTCGTTGATTCCCTAGACTTCCATCAAGCTTAAAATTACTCCCCCTTGACCCCCTTTCAAGATAAATTTGTACATTTTTCGGTAGAAAAAGTCCCGGCTTACCCTCAAATTACAGGCTCGCTTTCGTTCGCCAGGAAAAAATAGACACCTAAATGGCACGAATGGTCTTAAAATTGACAGAAATGGGGCGAGGGTTCTTAAAATCGCCAAACTAATGGGGCAAGCGTCTTTAAATCTCACAAGCAATGGAACTAAACATGAGGGAGAAAGGGGTTCAGAAAAAAATCCTCCAGGTGGAAATCTCCCCTTAATGCTTTGGATTATTAAGGCTTCACACACTACCGGTATTTACGTACTTAATTTGGTATAGTCTATTTTTTTCCAGCTGAGGGTAATTTGTCATGTTTTTATCTTGGTTTCTCAGCTATAAGGTAGATTTTGTAGCGAAATATGATGTTAATTATGAAAACTTGGCACTAATACGCCACACAGCCATAGTAGTTTCACATATTTCCATCAAGTATCGAGGAATCCGCTACTAAGGGATTCAATTTACCATTATCTGGGACACAAATTGAGTAGGCCATAGTAAAATATTGTGTAATGTAGAATAATGATAGTGGTTCAATGTATGGTTACCTATATTTGCAGCGAGTGGTTCAATGTATGGTTACCTATATTTGTAGCGAGTGGTTCAATGTATGGTTACCTATATTTGCAGCGAGTGGTTCAATGTATGGTTACCTATATTTGTAGCGAGTGGTTCAATGTATGGTTACCTATATTTGCAGCGAGTGGTTCAATGTATGGTTACCTATATTTGCAGCGAGTGGTTCAATGTATGGTTACCTATATTTGCAGCGAGTGGTTCAATGTATGGTTATCTATATTTACAGCGAGTGGTTCAATGTATGGTTACCTATATTTGCAGCGAGTGGTTCAATGTATGGTTACCTATATTTGCAGCGAGTGGTTCAATGTATGGTTACCTATATTTGTAGCGAGTGGTTCAATGTATGGTTACCTATATTTGCAGCGAGTGGTTCAATGTATGGTTACCTATATTTGTAGCGAGTGGTTCATTGTATGGTTACCTATATTTGTAGCGGATGGTTTAATGTATGGTTACCTATATTTGCAGCGACTGGTTCAATGTATGGTTACCTATATTTGCAGCGAGTGGTTCAATGTATGGTTACCTATATTTGCAGCGAGTGGTTCAATGTATGGTACCTATATTTGCAGTGAGTGGTTCAATGTATGGTTACCTATATTTGTAGCGAGTGGTTCAATGTATGGTTACCTATATTTGCAGCGAGTGGTTCAATGTATGGTTACCTATATTTGCAGCGGTACCCTAACTCATGAACTAAGCTAGCCTACATTGAGGACCCACAGAACCTAACAGGGCTGCTCTTGGGTAACAGTTATAGGCTACTCGGTTTCATATATATATATATATATATATATATACATATATGGTATATATATATATATATATATATATATATATATATATATATATATATATATATATATATATATATATATATATATATATATATAATATATATATAGCCTCTATTGACTCCCATCGCAGGTTCAAAAGTACCGAAGTCTTTTGTTTTTAGCCATCATTATTAAATATACTACCGGTAAGTTAAAGTTATGCTCCATAGTTCCGATCATGCCCCTGGAAGTGAATAAACTACCAAAACAATGCCAATTCATGCCCATTTCCTGTACTCCCTCCCACACTCAACTCAGGGTGTGAAACCGGAGCAATTCTGTTTGAAGACGAATGAGAAAGAATGCAGGAAAATGAACATGAAATAGCATTGATTTGGCCATTTTATCACTTCCAAGACATCATTTCAACTAGGCTATATACCATAATTGTATCTTCACAGAGGCCTATACACTAATGAAGACTAAAAATAATGGACTTGGCTCTCGTTTGACAATAATGGACTAGGCTCTCGTTTGACAATAATGGACTAGGCTCTCGTTTGACAATAATGGACTAGGCTCTCGTTTGACAATAATGGACTAGGCTCTCGTTTGACAATAATGGACTAGGCTCTCGTTTGACATATAAATAGGCTCTCGGTTGACAATAATGGACTAGGCTCTCGTCTGACAATAATGGACTAGGCTCTCGTTTGACAATAATGGACTAGGCTCTCGTTTGACAATAATGGACTAGGCTCTCGTTTGACAATAATGGACTAGGTTCTCGTTTGACAATAATGGACTAGGCTCTCGTTTGACAATAATGGACTAGGCTCTCGTTTGACAATAATGGACTAGGCTCTCGTTTGACAATAATGGACTAGGCTCTCGTTTGACAATAATGGACTAGGCTCTCGTTTGACAATAATGGACTAGGCTCTCGTTTGACAATAATGGACTAGGCTCTCTTTTGACAATAATGGACTAGGCTCTCGTTTGACAATAATGGACTAGGCTCTCGTTTGACAATAATGGACTAGGCTCTCGTTTGACAATAATGGACTAGGCTCTCGTTTGAGAATAATGGACTAGGCTCTCGTTTGACAATAATGGACTAGGCTCTCGTTTGACAATAATGGAATAGGCTCTCGTTTGACAATAATGGACTAGGCTCTCGTTTGACAATAATGGACTAGGCTCTCGTTTGACAATAATGGACTAGGCTCTCGTTTGACAATAATGGACTAGGCTCTCGTTTGACAATAATGGACTAGGCTCTCGTTTGACAATAATGGACTAGGCTCTTGTTTGACAATAAAGGACTCGGCTCTCGTTTGACAATAAAGGACTCGGCTCTCGTTTGACAATAAAGGACTCGGCTCTCGTTTGACAATAAAGGACTCGGCTCTCGTTTGACAATAATGGACTAGGCTCTCGTTTGAGAATAATGGACTAGGCTCTCGTTTGAGAATAATGGACTAGGCTCTCGTTTGACAATAATGGACTAGGCTCTCGTTTGACAATAATGGACTAGGCTCTCGTTTGAGAATAATGGACTAGGCTCTCGTTTGACAATAATGGACTTGGCTCTCGTTTGACAATAATGGACTAGGCTCTCGTTTGACAATAATGGACTAGGCTCTCGTTTGACAATAATGGACTAGGCTCTCGTTTGACAATAATGGACTAGGCTCTCGTTTGACAATAATGGACTAGGCTCTCGTTTGACAATAATGGACTAGGCTCTCGTTTGACAATAATGGACTAGGCTCTCGTTTGACAATAATGGACTAGGCTCTCGTTTGACAATTCTATTATATTCTATATACTCAGGTATAATCCCCACGTTTTTTTCCCCTCTTTTCCTTTTTTATGGGGGGTGGCCGACTCAAGACAGAGCCAGAATAGGGACAACACAACAGAAAACAAAGAACACCCCAAAAACAAAATACAAATTCACACACATCTAGGTCATCCAGGAGAAGACCCAGAGACTCGTTTGACACCCTGATTATTATTATTATTATTATTATTATTATTATTATTATTATTATTATTATTATTATTATTCATTGAATTTGGTTGAAACAACATTGTCCCTGGCGTCGCGTGTCCCAGTAGTGAAAAGGGGGTTAATTAACCCGGGGGGGGGGGGGGGGGGGGTGCTTTTTCTGGCCCCCCCCCCCCATCTCCCTCATGCTTAGCTCCATTAGTTTTGTGATTATAAGACGTTCGCCCCATTAGTTTAGCGATTTTAAGACCTTTTGCCCCATTGTTTTGCCAATAGTAAGACCTTTCATGCAATTTAGGTGTCGATATCTTCCCTGGCGAGCGATAGCGAGCCTGTCATTTAAGAGTAACTGCCCTTGGGCCGGGACATTTTTCTATCGACAAATGTGCAAATTTATATTGAAGGGAGATTTTTTTTTTTTTTTTTTTTTTTTTTTTTTTTTTTTTTTCTCCAAGCGAGAGATGGAGGTCTAGGGTGTAAAATAAAGGCCAATTCCAGAAAGATGAATAAGTAGCTTAATCCAATAAATACCCCCCCCTTTATCTTATTCTGGCTACTATTAGACGACTTTATTCAGTTTATTAAAAAAAGGGCCTCCAGCAATTAAGAGGCTTCGAATCATCTCACTTTGAACCCCTTTGTACCACCACACACAACATGCTGCTTAAGCTGTGTACATTGCTTTTGAGATTTTAAGACGTTCGCCCTAGTAGTTTAGACATTTTAAGACATTTTGCCCCATTTCTGTCAATTTTAAGACCTTTCGTGCCATTAAGGTGTCGATTTTTTTCCTGGCGAGCGATAGCGAGCCTGTAATTTAAGAGAAATCGGCCTCCGGCCGGGATATTTTTCTACCGAAAAATGTACAAATTTATCTTGAAAGGGGGTCTAGGGGGTGTAATTTTAAGCTTGATGAAAACGTAGGGAACAAACTAAATACCTCGCCTTAACTACTTAATCCCGCTAGATCTAGCGGCAAATGTTTCTATCTAGCGGCATGAATTCTAGCGGATGAATTCTGAAGATTTGAACCAGTTTAAGGGTGCCCATCTCGTTGTTATTTTCTTGTTCTCTGTTGTATCCATTCGGCCCCATTCAGCCTACTGTTTTAAGACGTTTATCCCCATCCAGGTGTTGATTTTTGTCCTGGCGAGCGGGAGCGAGCCAGCATATTTTAAAACACGTTTTTGACAGCAGGTTAAGATTAGCCTAGACATTTTTCGATAGAAAAATGTCTCCGGCGAAACCGGATTTCTCCATATAATGCAGGCTCGCTATCGATCGCCAGGAAGAAATCAACACTTGGATGGGGATAAACGTCTTAAAACAGTAGGCTGAACGGGGCCGAATGGATACATCATACAAACCAGTAAAAAGAGAGAAAAGAGAGAGAAAAAAAAGCAGGTCCCCCCCCCCCCCTCCCCCTTTATTGATATTCTAAAATCTAGAGCTTGTGTCATTAT
>CM064535.1:31310933-31323433 GCA_032716605.1 Paralithodes platypus
GGCTCTCGTTTGACAATAATGGACTAGGCTCTCGTTTGACAATAATGGACTAGGCTCTCGTTTGACAATAATTGGCTAAGGCTCTCGTTTGACAAATAATGGACTAGGCTCTCGTTTGACAATAATGGACTAGGCTCTCGTTTGACAATTCTATTATATTCTATATACTCAGGCCCCATTTTTTTTTTTTTTCCTTTTTTATAGGGGGTGGCCGACTCAAGACAGAGCCAGAATAGGGACAACACAACAGAAAACAAAGAACACCCCAAAAACAAAATACAAATTCACACACATCTAGGTCATCCAGGAGAAGACCCAGAGACTCGTTTGACACCCTGATTATTATTATTATTATTATTATTATTATTATTATTATTATTATTATTATTATTCATTGAATTTGGTTGAAACAACATTGTCCCTGGCGTCGCGTGTCCCAGTACTGAAAAGGGGGTTAATTAACCCGGGGGGGGGGGGGGGGTGGTTTTTCCTGGCCCCCCCCCCCCCCCTTTCCCTCATGCTTAGCCTCATTAGTTTTTGTGATTATAAGACGTTCGCCCCAGTAGTTAGTGAGCGATTTTAAGACCTTTTGCCCAATTGTGTTGCCCAATAGTTAAGTTAAGACCTGTATTGCAATTTAGGTGTCGATATCTTCCCTGGCGAGCGATAGCGAGCCTGTCATTTAAGAGTAACTGCCCTTGGGCCGGGACATTTTTCTATCGACAAATGTGCAAATTTATATTGAAGGGAGATTTTTTTTTTTTTTTTTTTTTTTTGTTTTTTTTTTTCTCCAAGCGAGAGATGGAGGTTCTAGGGTGTAAAATAAAGGCCAATTCCAGAAAGATGAATAAGTAGCTTAATCTTATAAATACACCCACCTATATCTTGTTCTGGTTACTTTTAGACGACTTTATTCAGTTTATTAAAACAAGGGGCCTCCAGCCAATGAAGATGCTTCGACCATCGCAAGTTGAACCCCATTGTCCCACCAACACAACATGCTGCTTAAGCTGTGTACATTGCTTTTGAGATTTCTACGACGTTTCGCCCTCGTAGTTTAGACATTTTAAGACATTTTGCCCCATTTCTGTCAATTTTAAGACCTTTCGTGCCATTAAGGTGGCGATTTTTTTCCTGTCGGGGATAGCGAGCCTGCTAAATTAGCAGAAATCGGCCTCCGGCCGGGGAACATTTTTCTACCGAAAAATGTACAAATTTATTCTTGAAAGGGGTCTAGGGGGTGTAATTTTAAGCTTGATGAAAACGTAGGGAACCAACTAAAATACCTCGCTTAACTACGTAATCCCGCTAGATCTAGCAGGCATTAATTCTAGCGGGAAATTCTGAAGATGGGGACCCAGTTTAAGGGTGCCCAGTTCGGTGTTGATTTTCTCTGTTCTCTTTTGTACCATTCGGACCCCCATTCAGACCATAACCTGTGTTTAAGACGTTTTATCCCCATCCAGGTGTTGATTTTTGGTCCTGTCGAGCGGGAGCGAGCCAGCAATTTTTAAAACACGTTTTTGGACAGCAGGTTAAGATTAGCCTAGACATTTTCGATAGGAAATAATGTTCGGCCCCCCCCCCCCCGGCGAAACCGGATTTCGTCCATATAATGCAGGCTCGTCTATCCGATCGCCATGAAGAAATCAACACTTGGATGGGGGGGATAAACCTCTTAAACCACAGTAGGCTGAACGGGGCCGAATGGGTACATCATACAAACCAGTAAAAAGAGAGAAAAGAGAGTCGGAAAAAAAAGCCGGTCTTCCCCCCCCCCCACGCCCCCCCCTCCCCCTTTATTGATATTCTAAAATCTAGAGCTTGTGTCATTATTCTAGCGATATCCGGCATTTATTTACGACCTAGCTGGCTTGATTTGGTAAAGCCGGTATCACACGAGAGCCTTTATACTCGACATTTGATGATCAACATTTTTCTGGCAACATTTCTAGACTATTTGGCACCGATATCAGACTGATGGTAGATGAATAACCCAAATAATATATGTGTTGACCTCCTAAGCTGCCAGGACGCAGTGTTTGAGGGGCAAAACAAAAAATAAAGCGCTAGTGGATTACCTGCTTTACCCTGCGCCCGGCTAATGGGACCAAACTGTCATCACTAAGTTGAGGTAGAGAGCGCCGCGTAATGCCAATTAGGGAGGGCTCGATTAGCTCAACAGACAACCTGACACTTCTCCTTACAGACCCGGGGAGAGACGGTGTTTATGACAGACAGACAGAGAGAGAGAGAGAGAGAGAGAGAGAGAGAGCGAGAGCGAGTGTGAGAGTTACAAGGAGTTACAAGGAATAATTAGTATCTCCGAGACCTTGCGGTCCATTCCGAGAAGACACTCAGAGTGGAAGGAGAAAGACTGTTTAGTGCACCACACTCTTTACAGAGTGTGCAAAATACTATCTACTCTCTTCTTGAACTGTTCTACTGAAGAACTATTTACAACTTTGGAGGGAAGTATGTTCCAGGTAGAACTCGATCGTATATGTGCCGAAAAAGTTTTCCACAGATACCGTTACTAGTGGCTGACCTTTTCAATCTAATTTTCCAGCCCTGGTTGCGTGTGTGTATTCATATTGAAGGCTATCAAACATTTTGCTATATCCATTGTCAAAAGCCCAATAAGTGATGTTAAAAACTTCGATGAGCTGACCTTTCGTAGTCTCAGGTGTCGCCAACGGGAAATGAGATCAAGAGGCGTTCTCGACCGGATCATAGCTGCATTTCACAAGCGATGGAATAAGCTGTGGTTAGCCCTCAGCTTGTAGCCGACTCTTCATTCTATGATGGCTCGCTATATAGCTCCTCTTCATGAGTGCTGGGAGACAAGAATAGTGGTGCACCGCCTAGCGTACTCCACCTCGGAGAGGCCGTATCCTCAGAAGCGAGCGTTGTAAAGTGTGAGGACTCTTTCCTCATTTCTATACTTAAATTTTAAATTGCCTCTTAATATAGCCCAATAATGTCTGAGCTTTCGTCTCTACTTCAATGCTCTGCTTGGAAAACTTTAGGTCACTGCTAATCAGAACACCCAAATCCTTTTCCAAGTCAGTCACTTCCAGAAGCATTCCCAATACGGAATAGCCTGAATTGGGGTTTGCTTGGCCGATACGCATCACCTTGCACTTTTCCAAGTTTAGATGCATCTTCCATGTCTCTGACCATTCACCCAGTCTGTTAAGGTCCATCCTGAGCTGTTCAACCCCTTTGGGTCTTTCACATTCATTCCAAGCTTTATGTCATCTTCAAACTTGGAGATCACACTCAACAGACCAATATCGATGTCATTGACATATATGATAAACAGTAATGGGCCAAGGACAGATCCCTGTGGAACTCCAAAAGTGATTGAAGTCCACCCAGAAGAAACCCCATTGATTACCACTCGTTGTCTACCTTTTAGCCAACTTTCTATCCGATTTGTGACCTCTGTATTGATACCTAGCGCACTCACTTTTGACATTAGCCTGCAATGAGGGACGTTGTCAAAGAAAGAGAGAGAGAGAGAGAGAGAGAGAGAGAGAGAGAGAGAGAGAGAGAGAGAGAAAACTAGAGCAACGAACGTCTTACAATCTCAAAACTAATGGGGCTTAACATGAGGGAGAAGGGGGTCCAGAAAAAGCGACAACCTCCCCCTTACTTACTTATTTATATACAGTATATTGTAGGGAGGATTACTTGGATGTTTAGGCAATTTAACTTGCTTTTTATTGGTCTTAGTGAGAGAGAGAGAGAGAGAGAGAGAATAGGCATTGGAATAGGAGGGGTCTCTCTATGTCTGTCACCCCCCCCCCCCTCCCCCCTCCCCCCCCCACACACACAGACACTCATACCAACGCACATATCATACATACTCTCACCCTCCCTCTTTCTAGCACACACACACACATACATACACACACACACACACACACACACACACACACACACACACACACACACACCACACACACAGCCGTAGCCTAGTAGGTAGATCTCTCGTCTCACACGAGGGTCGGGGTTCAATCCCCGGCCGGGCGGAGACAAATTGGGTTTGTCTCCTTTCATGTGTTAGCCTCAGTTTACCTAGCTGTAAATAGGTACCTGGAATAAGTGGACGACGTTGTGACGTCCCATCTGGGGTTGGCAAAAATGGTACATGGCGAGATGGGTATCATATGGTTCACCTAAGCTGATGGCTACCTAAGCCTTCGGGCGAGACGGTACCGTCTATAGTGAGAATGGTACCATACAGATCCACCTAAGCCTTCGTGCCGATGTCGCCAATTGGCTAAATACAGACTACACACACATCCACAGCCATTCCAACAGTACATAAAACACTTAACATGCATTTCACGCAATACATTCCCAGTTAAGGAGGCGCGATAATAATGAGCTTAGCTCGCATTGCGTGGATTCCCCTTGACGAACAAGTAACTGAGTAACTGAGTAACACACACACACACACACACACACACACTCATTCTCTCGTGCCCTAGTCTCCACACCCCTTGCTAACTTGCGGGTGTTATTCGCAGCGTCTTCCCCTAACTTGAGCGGTGGACTTACTGATTGCCACCTCCCCCCTCCCCTTCTATATATAACTTCACCTCTCTCCACCCGCTAAACTTGAGCACTCATCCGCTAAACTCGAGCGCTCACCAAGTTCCGGTTTCGCTAGGTTGATGAAGGGGTACTCGTGACCGGTAATTCAACCTCCTGTTTCACTCCATTAGTTTCAAGTTTTTCAGACGTTTCATTTCATTAGCCTAGTTAGGCGATCATAAGACGTTTCACTCCATTAGTTTGAAGATTTTACGACGTTTCACTTCATTAGTTGGGCGATCATAAGACGCTTCACCCCATTCAGGTGCATATATTCAAGGTGTGCGATAGCGAGCCTACAATTTAGGAGATCTTGGCTTTCGGCCGGGAAATTTAGGAAAAGTGTACACATTTAGCTTGAAGGGGGTCCAAGGGCCGTTTTATTTGTTCCATTAGTTTAGCAATTTTAAGACCTTTTACCCCATTTCTTTGTCAATATTAGGACCTTTCGTGCCATGTAAGTGTCGATGTTTTCCTGGCGAGCAATAGGAAGCCTGTATTTTTAGGAGGAAGCGGTCTTCGGTGGGGACATTTGTCTACCGACAAAATTACAAATTTATCTCGAAGAAGGGGGGGTCCAGGGGGTGTTTTGTTAAGCTTGATGGAGGCCTAGCAGGGAAAAAAAAAAAAAAAAAAAAAAAAAAAAACACACACACACACACACACACACACACACACACACACACACAAATATACACTACCCATCTCCCCTTAACCTAGATAAATAAATAGACCACACAAACAACCATCCCTTAAGTACTTAACTACTTAACTACTTAAGTAGTTAAGGGGAGGTATTTAGTTTGTTCCCTACGTTTTCATCAAGCTTAAAATTACACCCCCTAGACCCCCTTTCAAGATAAATTTGTACATTTTTCGGTAGAAAAATGTCCCGGCCGGAGGCCGATTGCTCTTAAATTACAGGCTCGATATCGCTCGCCAAGAAAATATCGACACCTTAATGGCACAAAAGGTCTTAAAATTGACAGAAATGGGGCAACATGTCTTAAAATGTCTAAACTACTAGGGCGAATGTCTTAAAATCTCAAAATCAATGGGGCTAAACATGAGGGAGAAAGGGGTCCAGAAAAAAAATCCCTCAAGTGGAAATCTCCCCTTAAGATTTACCGTACTGTACTGGGTCCACGGTTGAGATCTACGGTAACTTGTCATGGCCTTATCTTGACCACTGAGTTATTATTATTATGTGTTTTCCACCAACCAACTTCACCTCTAAACTCAAGTAATGAAATCAACAAATACATGTGGCACTCCAAGGACTCGAACCTAGGACACTCCCATCGAAAATCCGCGCACTTATGCATTACGCTATCATATTTTCTAGCGAAACGTGGTAACCGGTGACGTAGATTTGATTGGATTTCAGCTACATTTAGACGATTTTATGAAGCTCAGGAAGGACGTATGGTAGCTAAATAGCTAGAAGCAAGAACTATCCTCGACTTTAAAAGTAAACTGGAAACTGAGACAGGAGTACAAAGGAAACCAAGCAACAACAGATCTAGTGACCCTTCTAGGCTGCTTGTCCTCCAAAACACTGAGGATCAAGTGTCCAAACAGTGGTTTAGAGTGGGTAAGGGAACATTGGAAAGGGAACTACTGCCCTGGAACTAATGTCCGTGGCAGGATTAGGAAGTTAGTAGGGGACAGATGGGTTAGTAACTGGGGGGGGGGGGGGATAAAATAAAGTTATTAATTTACAAACGCAGTCAGTCGCGGGCTTGATGCGAGATATTTGTCTAAGCGGAGTTTAAATGAATCAACGGTGCTGCAGTCTATAACGTCTTGTCTCGGGGAAGCCCATTCCACAAGTTGACAACTCGATTGAAGAAGAAATTCTTAGATTCGTGTGAGTTAAAAGATTTACCAATAATTTTGCAACCGTTTCCCCGCGTGTAATTAGATTGGTCGATAGTGAAGTACTTACTACAGTTCATATTGTCGATGCCTTTGATGATTTTGAACACTTGAATTAAGTCACCTCTTAATCTGCGCTGGGTTTAAAGGAAATATTTAATTCTCTAAGACGCTCTTCGTATGGTTTGTTCTTTAGGCTAGGTATCATTTTGGTAACTCTACGTTGAACTCGTTCTAGCTGTTATATCTTTTTGGTAATAAGGGCACCAGGATTGAACGCAGTATTCCAGAAGAGGGCGAACTAAGGAATTGTAAAGGGTTAGGATAACTTCTTTGGATTTATGCTCAAATGACCTGCCTATAAAGCCAATTATTTTGTTTGCCTTCTTAACAACTTCTGAACATTGTTGACTCGGTTTTAGGTTACTCGATATTGTTACTCCCAGATCGGTTTCTCTGTTTACATTCTTAAGCTGAACAGGACAACACGAACAGGACAGCACGAACTCAGCTCAATTCCTGTAAACTACAAATAGGTGAATACAAACCTACCTCCACCTTGCTACCGAAAAATGTACAAATTTATCTTTGAAAGGGTTTGTTAGGTTGATGGAGGTCTAGCGAGGAAACTCAAATACATATTAATAAATGCATATCGCCTAGGCCTATAGACCAAAAACAACCAAGCACCACCTTTTTAACACGCGCACACACACACACGGTCACACGGTTTACGGTCACGGTGGCCGAGCGCGCTTAGTACTCTGTATTGGGAGTGCTAGCCCTGGTGTCGGGGGTTCGATCCCACGCGCCGGCAGGGGAGGTTCTCTCAAAAACTTTCCCTGGCCGTGAAGGCAAGGTCTGGAAGGACCGTCTCGGGGGACCCACAAAGTCTCATGCCACTTTCCTACTCCCTCGGGGGTATGTAGGCGCTCTCGTTAGCAGCCAGGATCAGTCTGTTGATCACTTAGGTTAAGATATAGGTTAAGTCTGTGTATTTTCAGCCCCATTGGCTGCCGGCTTGAAATAAACCGATGATTATTATTATTATTATTATTATTATTATTATTATTATTACACACACACCTCCCCCCCCCCCCCCAAATTTCAATGGTCCGGATTTCCACAGTATTTTTCTTTCCAAACCACCATCAGTATGCCGAGGGAAGACTTGACACACTCATCAGCAACTTTTTCTTTATTTGAGATTATAGTTTCTCTCTCTCTCTCTCTCTCTCTCTCTCTCTCTCTCTCTCTCTCTCTCTCTCACACACACACACACACACACACACATTCTCTCCTCTCACTTCTTTATTTGTTATTATATTTTACAAGTTCTTAAGCCTCTCACTTCCACATTCTCTCTCTCTCTCTCTCTCTCTCTCTCTCTCTCTCTCTCTCTCTCTCTCTCTCTTTTCTATGCAAACGCTCGTAGCATACGCAATAAATTTTCAGATTTAGAGGAGCTAGTGTTTACAGAAAATTATGATGTGATTGGCATAACAGAATCTTGGCTCAATACAGAAGATAGAGACTTTTTAGCAGAGTATTCACTTCCCGGTTATGTAATGTTTGAGAATGTAATGTTTGTTCTTGTCAAAACCTCAAATTGTGAACGTCGACGCATCTTTTGTGCTAATAAAGAATAATAAAGGTACCAAAATAATACTTGCATTAATATACAGACCTCCAGCTCAATCAGTGCAAACTGACCGAGAAATTTACGAACAAATTGCAGATGTAAGTAACTCACAAGATACCGTAATTTTTGGTGACTTTAATTTACCTGTGACCAAGTGGGGCGATATTCTTACTTCACACTCCGGACATGACTTGTATACGAACTTGCAAGAGAGTTCGCTTTATCAAATTGTTGGAACGCCGACCCGTGGTAATAACGTTCTTGACATTGTACTTGCAACAAAAGAAGAATTAATAGAGAATTTGAATGTTGGTGATGAATTCAGTAACAGCGACCATCGTACGATACACTTTCACTTTAAAGTTTACTAGTAACGAACCAAATAGTAGCATCGAAAAAGTCTCTAATTTCAAGAAAGCAAACTTCCATAAACTTAGAGCTATGTTTAAAGAAACTGACTGGAGCTTTTTAATTCACAATAACGACATAAATTCATCTTGGAAAGTTATTCGAAGCCACTTACCTAAAAGCAGTGCAAGACTGCATACCATCAAAAACTCGGCGTCCAGGCCATAATAATAAGCCCAAATGATGGAATAAAGATATTTCAAACTGCCTGCTTGCTAAAAAATTTGCCAATGATAGATTAAAATCCTCACAAAATGACGAGAACGGCTGAAATTTGTAGAGCTACGACGCAAAGCCAAAAAGTTAATTAAGCAAAGTAAAAAGACCTTAGAGTTACATATTGCGAATCAAAGTAAAACAAACCCGAAAGAATTCTATAGTTATATCAGAAAGAAAAAAGTCGTTACTTCAACTGTTGGACCGTTAGTCGATGAAAATGGAGGATACACCAAAGACGAAGAACAAATGAGTAATGCCCTAATACCTTCTTTGCATCAGTTTTTACAACAGAAGACCTCAGTGATATCCCTACACCATCGCCGATTCAGATTGATAATTCAGATGTTCAAGCAATATCACCGTTACAGAGAGAGAAGTATTGAATTGTTTAGATAAACTCAAGGTAAATAAAACGCCTGGACCTGATACAATCTCGCCTAGAGTTCTAAAGGAAGCTAAGGATGAGCTCTCTAAACCACTGACATTACTATTCAATAAATCCTTGCAGTCTGGAAACTATGCCCGATCAGTGGAGGCTAGCCAACGTAACACCGATATACAAAAAAGGCAGGAAATCCCTACCCAGTAACTATTGTCCAATTAGCGTAACCTCAGTTGTATGTAAAAATGCTAGAAACGGTCATACGAGACAGACTCGTAAATCACTTAGAGGAAAATAACATACTTAAAGTATACTCAACACGGCTTTCGTAAAAAACGTTCCTGTTTAACAAACCTCTTAGACTTCTTCCACGATATCCTCAACCTCTACGATGAGAGTAAAGCTGTAGATATTATATACCTTGATTTTCAAAAGGCCTTTGACAAAGTTCCCCACAAACGTTTACTGCTAAAACTAAAAGCGCATGGAATACAAGACGGTGTGTTGAAATGGATAGAAAATTGGCTCAGCGACAGAAAGCAAAGAGTAGTCATAAACGGTAAGGCATCAAAATGGACCAATGTAAGTAGCGGGGTACCCCAGGGATCGGTACTAGGACCAATTCTCTTTCTAATTTACATCAACGACATAGATGAGGGTCTCACCTGTACAATCTCAAAATTTGCTGACGATACAAAAATTGCAAATAGCGTACTCTCAAAAGAACAAGTTGACGATATGCAACACAATCTAGATAAATTGTCATGTTTGGGCCCAAATTTGGCAAATGAGTTTCAATGCGGATAAATGTAAAGTACTACATATCGGATACCTAAATGAGAAAGCAAACTATTCGATGAATGGCACTCAGCTTAAGAATGTAAACAGAGCAACCGATCTGGGAGTAACAATATCGAGTAACCTAAAACCGAGTCAACAATGTTCAGAAGTTGTTAAGAAGGCAAACACAATAATTGGCTTTATAGGCAGGTCATTTGAGCATAAATCCAAAGAAGTTATCCTAACCCTTTACAATTCATTAGTCCGCCCTCTTCTGGAATACTGCGTTCAATCCTGGTGCCCTTATTACCAAAAAGATATAAAACAAGCTAGAACGAGTTCAACGTAGAGTTACCAAAATGATACGTAGCCTAAAGAACAAACCATACGAAGAGCGTCTTAGAGAATTAAATCTATTTCCTTTAACCCAGCGCAGATTAAGAGGTGACTTAATTCAAGTGTTCAAAATCATCAAAGGCATCGACAATATGAACTGTAGTAAGTACTTCACTCTCGACCAATCTAATTACACGGGGGAAACGGTTGCGAAATTATTGGTAAATCTTTTAACTCACACGAATCTAAGAATTTCTTCTTAAATCGAGTTGTCAACTTGTGGAATGGGCTTCCCCGAAACGTTATAGACTGCAATCACCATTGATTCATTTAAACTCCGCCTAGACAAATATCTCGCATCAAAACCCGCGAACTGACTGCGTTTGTAAATGAATAACTTTATTTTATCCCTCCCTCAGTTACTAACCCATCTGTCCTCTACTAACTTCCTAATCCTGCCACGGACATTAGTTCCAGGGCAGTAATTCCCTTTCCAATGTTCCCTTACCCACTCTAAACCACTGTTGGGACACTTGATCCTCAGTGTTTTGGAGGACAAGCAACCTAGAAGGGTCACTAGATCTGTTGTTGCTTGATTTCCTTTGTACTCCTTTGTACTCTCTCTCTCTCTCTCTCTCTCTCTCTCTCTCTCTCTCGCTCTCTCTCTCTCTCTCTCTCTCTCTCTCTCTCTCTCTCTCTCTCTCTCTCTCTCTCTCTCTCTCTCTCTCTCTCTCTCTCTCTCTCTCTCTCCTATTAATCCCCGCCAATAAAGGCTCAAATTGTTACTGTCTTGGCTAATGAGCTTAATTACTTACTGATGGGCTCCGGATTACCGTGAGACAGGTGAGCTGAGGTAGACAGAGGTGAAATAGACAGACAGAGGTGACAGATAGACATACAGGTGTAACAGACAGACATACAGATATGACAGACAGACAGGTGAGACGGACAGACAAACTGGTGAGACAGACAGACAGGTGTGACAGACATACAGACAGGTGTGACAAACAGACAGACCGACAGGTGTGACAGACAGACAGACAGACAAGTGTGACGGACAGACAGGTGTAACAGACAGACAGACAGGTGTGACAGACAGACAGACGAGTATGACATACAGAAAGATGTGACAGACAAACATACAGACAGACATACAGGTGTGACAGACAGACAAACAGGTGTGACAGACAGACAGGTGTGACAGACAGACACAGGTGTGACAGACAGACATACAGACAAATGTGACAGACAGATGTGACAGACAGACAGGTGTGACAGACAGACAGACATACAGACAGATGTGACAGACAGACAGAGGTGTGACAGACAGACAGACAGGTGTGACAGACAGACATACAGGTGTGACAGACAGACAGACAGGTGTGACAGACAGACAGGTGTGACAGACAGACAGAGGTGTGACAGACAGGCATACAGGTGTGACAGACAGACATACAAGTGTGACAGACAGACATGTGACACAGACATACAGACAGATGTGACAGACAGACATACAGGTGACAGACAGACATACAGGTGTGACAGACAGACAGACAGGTGTGACAGACAGACAGAAAGGTGTGACAGACAGACAGACAGACACACAAGTGTGACAGACAGACAGACAGGTGTGACAGACAGACAGACAGGTGTGACAGACAGACAAATGTGACAGACAGACATACAGGTGTGACAGACAGACAGACAGGTGTGACAGACAGACAGGTGTGACAGACAGACAAACAGGTGTGACAGACAGGTGTGACAGACATACATACAGACAGGTGTGACAGACGACATACAGGTGTGACAGACAGACAGACAGGTGTGACAGACAGACATACAGACAGGTGTGACAGACAGACATACATACAGGTGTGACAGACAGGTGTGACAGACAGACAGACAGACAGACAGAGGTGTTACAGACAGACAGGTGTGACAGACAGACAGACAGGTGTGACAGACAGACATACAGACAGGTGTGACAGACAGACATACATACAGGTGTGACAGACAGGTGTGACAGACAGACAGACAGAGGTGTTACAGACAGACAGGTGTAACACAGACAGACAGACGGACAGATGTGAAAGATTAGGTAGGGTAAGTCATAAGTAGTTCAAAAGACTCTCCTCCTCCCCAAAGATGTGAACACCTCCCTTGGGGCACCTCAAACTCTTATGATCACCCGCCCACTGAATGGTTAGCTCGCTCTTGCTCTAGCTAGCTCTCGCTCTCTCTCTCTCT
>CM064535.1:31330933-31338433 GCA_032716605.1 Paralithodes platypus
ATTATTAAATAAAATAATTAAATACAAGAAAATTATTAAATAAAAGAAAATTATTAAATAAAAGAATCTCATGTTTTTTTTCGCTAGACCGTCTTGGTGTTCAGGCGATCTTTTCCTGGCCATTGACTAGTTGCGAGTTTCAGGCTATAAGGAAGTTGGAGCTGTAGACATCGATAGTTAGCCGAATTACCAGCTAACATACGGTTGTAGTGCATTTATGAATACATAAAACCCCAATTCAACATAGCATTTATCCATCAGAAACCCACATTATTATTGCATTTCTGTTTAATATCGATGTTCACGGCTCCAACTTCCTTATAGAACGAAACTCGCAAGTCGGCATTTAGTATGAGCAATTCTGGTCCAACAACTTTTGAACTATAACTCTATTTTTCCCAGTTGGTGGTAAATTGAATCCCTTAGTAGCTGATTTCTCGATACTTGATGGCAATATATGGACCTACTATGGCTGGGTGTCTTATTAAGGCCAAGTGTTCATAATTAACGTCATATTTCGCTACCAAATCTACCTTAAGGGGAGGTTTCTAGTTTGTTTCCTACTCCTCCAGCAATCTTAAAATGTCACCCCCTTGATCCCCTTTCAAGATAAATTTGTAAATTTTTCGGTAGAAAAATTTCCCGGCCGAAGGCCGGTTACTCTTAAATTACAGGCTCGCTATCGCTCGCCAGGATAAAATCGACACCTAAATTGCACGAAAGGACTTCATAACATCGCCAAACTAATGGGGCGAACGTCTTAAAATGTCAAAAGCAATGGGGCTAAACATGAGGGAGAAAGGGGGCAAAGCAAGAAATCCCTCGAGTGGCAATCTCCCCTTAATAGCTCCAGTAACCAAGATAGTAACCTGGCAATTTACCGTACCCGGTACCCTTCAGCTGGAAACCCAAAATAGACTACCGGTACACCACCACCTTCTTCTATACTCCGGTACGGCAGACATCGTAAGCTCTGTAACCTCTGTAACTCAAAAAGGGCTAGAGCACATGAGCTGTCAGTTTATACCCCTATTTCCTAGCCAAGTCTTCCTATTTGGTAGATAGGCCTATATTAGCTCGATTAAGGGGAGGTATTTAGTTTGTTCACTAGACTTCCATTAAACTTAAAATTACACCCCCTTGAGCCCCTCTTTAAGAAATATGTGTAAATTTTTCGGTAGAAAAATGTTCCGGCCGAAGGCCGGTTCCTCTCAAATTACAGGTTCGCTATCGCTCGCCAGGATAAAAATCGGCACCGAAATGGGACGAAAGGTCTTAAAATTGACAGAAATGGGGCGAACGTTCTTAAAATCGCCAAACTAATGGGACGAACGTCTTAAAACCTCAAAAGCAATGGGGCTAAAGATGAGGGAGAAAGGGATCAAGAAAATATTCCCTCAAGTGGAAATCTCCCCTTCTTAAACTACTCCCAAATTCCTTCTTGAGTTATGAGAGGTTCGAGAGGTTAGGATTTATGCCCAAATACTAGAATGGACGGGTTATATATAGTAGTCTATTGTTTTTGTTTCCCAGCTGATGATGGTAAATTGCCATGATCTCGCCACCCTGATTACTCGGCTAGGACTAAGATTGTTGTGTCGCGAAATGTGTGTGACTTATTGTGAAAAGTTGGGCAATATTATGAGGCAGAAAAAAAAATTGTATATTTTTTGTCTTTCTCTTTTTTTTCAATTTTTGTTTATAGCAGTATCATATTTTTCCATTAAAAATCAAGACATCGACGCTAAGGGATTGAGTATATGCAAACGTGTATAGGACAGTTGTTAACTCCTTCTGTACCGGCGACGCATGTTCTATTTTAGTCTAGCAATATTTAGACGATTGTATGCAGCTTAGAAAGGATCTGTGGTATACTAGTTAAGGGGAGATTTCCACCTGGAGGATTTTTTTTCTTCTGAACCTCTTTCTCCCTCATGTTTAGCCCCATTGCTTGTGAGATTTAAAGACGCTTGCCCCATTAGTTTGGCGATTTTAAGAACCCTCGCCCCATTTCTGTCAATTTGAAGACCATTCGTGCCATTTAGGTGTCGATTTTTTCCAGGCGAGCGATAGCGAGCCTGTAATTTAAGGGGAACCGGCCTACGGCCGGGACACTTTTCTACCGAAAAATGTACAAATTTATCTTGAAAGGGGGTCTAGGGGGAGTAATTTTAAGCTTGATGGAAGTCTAGGGAATCAACTAAAAACCTCCCCTTAAAAGGGTTGAGTGAGTGAGATGGTTCGAAGCCTAAAGATCCTTCCTAAAGTGAATATAATCCATTAGTGCCGTACAAGCCAGAAGAGCATTAAGGGGAGATCTCCACTTGAGGGACTTTTTTCTGGACTCCTTTCTCCCTCATGTTTAGCCCCGTTGCTTTTGAGATTTTAAGACGTTCGCCCCTTAGTTTGACGATTTTAAGAACCCTCGCTCCATTTCTGTCAATTTTAAGACCATTCGTGCCATTTAGGTGTCGATTTTTTCCTGGCGAGCGATAGCGAGCCTGTAATTTAGGGGGAACCGGCCTACGGCCGGGACATTTTTCTACCGAAAAATGTACAAATTTATCTTGAAAGGGGGTCTAGGGGGAGTAATTTTAAGCTTGATGGAAGTCTAGGGAATCAACTAAAAACCTCCCCTTAATAGACGTCGCCGGTATAGAAGGGGTTAAGGGGAGGCAGACCGGTTTTGCTGGCCTCTGTCCCCCCCCCCCCCCTCCCCATTAAACAAACCCCCCGTGATAATAAGAACAGTGACAACCAAATGGGCACAATTAAAAAGGTGACCTCCTTTTTTTTTTATCTTTCTCTCCTTTTCTCTCTTTCCCTGGCTTGTATCCATTCGGCCCCATTCAGCCAACTGTTTTAAGACGTTTATCCCCATCCAGGTGTCGATTTCTTCCTGGCGAGCGAAAGCGAGCCAGCATTGTATGGAGAATTCCGGCCGGAGAAATTTTTCTATCGAAAAATTTACAAATTTAGCTTGCTGTCAAAAAAAAGTATATATATATATATATATATATATATATATATATATATGCTGGCTCGCTACCGCTCGCCAGGAAAATACTGACACCTGGATGGGGGTAAACATCTTAAAACAGTAGGTTGAATGGGGCCGAATGGATACAAGCCAAAGAGAGAGGGAGAGAAAGACAACCAGGGAGATGGGCCATTTGTCTAGATCCCCTTCTTCCTCATGTTTAGCCCCATTAGTTTTCATATTTTAAGATGTTTGCCCCCATTATTTTGTCGATTTTAAGACCTTTCGCCCCATTTGTTGTCAATATTTAAACCTTTCGTGCTATTTAGGCGTCGATTTTTTTTTTCCTGGTGAACGATAGTAAGCCAGTAATTTTGGAAGAACCGGCCGAGTATTTTCTAGGCTACCGAAAAAGGTAAAAATTAATCTAGAAGTGGATCAAATGGATGTTTTATTTAAAGGTTGGATGGAGGTCTAGGGAGGAGCCTAAAAAAATAATAATAATAAATATATGAAATAATAGACCAAAAATAACCCCCCTGTCCCAAAACACAGCCTGCGGTTGGCTGTTCCAACCCGGTGGCCCGGAAAATAAGTCACGTCGGGAAGAAATGCTGGAAATAATAGTGTCATTCTGGAAATAATAGTGTCATTTTGGAAATAATCGTGTCATTTTGGAAATAATAGTGTCCTTCTGGAAATAATAGTGTCATTCTGGAAATCATAGTGTCGTTCTGGAAATAAAAGTGTCATTCTGGAAATAATAGTGTCATTCTGGAAATAATACCGGTAGTGTCATTCTGGAAATAATACCGTCATTCTGGAAATAATAGTGTCATTTTGGAAATAATAGTGTCATTCTGGAAATAATAGTGTCATTCTGGAAATAATAGTGTCATTCTGGAAATAATAGTGTCATTCTGGAAATAATAGTGTCATTCTGGAAATAATAGTGTCATTCTGGAAATAATAGTGTCATTCTGGAAATAATAGTGTCATTCTGGAAATAATAGTGTCATTTTGGAAATAATAGTGTCATTCTAGATATAATAGTGTCATTCTGGAAATAATAGTGTCATTCTGGAAATAATAGTGTCATTTTGGAAATAATAGTGTCATTCTGGAAATAATAGTGTCATTCTGGAAATAATAGTGTCATTCTGGAAATAATAGTGTCATTCTGGAAATAATAGTGTCATTCTGGAAATAAAAGTGTCATTTTGGAAATAATAGTGTAATTTTGGAAATAATAGTGTCATTTTGGAAATAATAGTGTCATTCTGGAAATAAAAGTGTCATTTTGGAAATAATAGTGTAATTTTGGAAATAATAGTGTCATTTTGGAAATAATAGTGTCATTCTGGAAATAATAGTGTCATTCTGGAAATAATAGTGTCATTCTGGAAATAAAAGTGTAATTTTGGAAATAATAGTGTAATTTTGGAAATAATAGTGTCATTTTGGAAATAATAGTGTCATTCTGGAAATAATAGTGTCATTCTGGAAATAATAGTGTCATTCTGGAAATAATAGTGTCATTCTGGAAATAATAGTGTCATTCTGGAAATAAAAGTGTCATTTTGGAAATAATAGTGTAATTTTGGAAATAATAGTGTCATTTTGGAAATAATAGTGTTTAAGAATGACCTATGTCACTAAGAGGGGGTTTATTGAGATCGTCTTGACCCATTAGAGTCGTATAGGTAGATTACCGTACACACCACAGAAAAATCGTCTAATGGTACCGGTAACCAGAATATGATGAAAAGTACGACATGGTGGTGAAGGGGTTAAGGGGAGGTATTTAGTTTGTTCCCTAGACCTCCATCAAGCTTAAAATTACACCCCCTTGAGTCCTTTTCAAGATAAATTTGTACATTTTTCGGTAGAAAAATATCCCGGTCGAAGGCCGGTTCTTCTTAAATTAAAGGCTCGCTATTGCTCGCCAGGATAAAATCGACACCTGAATGGCACGAAACGTCTTAATATGAGGTGAAAGTTCTTAAAATCGCTAAACTAATGGGGCAAAAGTTTTATAATCTCAAAAGCAATGGGGCTAAACATGAGGGAGAAAGCGGGTCAAGAGAAAAAAAAACCCTCGAGTGGAGATCTCCCCTTTTAACCCCATCCCCAGTGCCAGGAACATCATTTTTATTAGACGATTTTATTCAGCTTGGGAAGGACCTCTTAGCCATAATAAGGCTTCAATCTTATCTCTCACAGCCAAACCCTTTTATTCAACTACGGTACCGGTACCACAGATCCTTCCTAGTCTGCTTACTATCGTTTAATAAGGGGAGATTTCCACTTGACGATTTTTTTTCTTGACCCCTTTCTCCCTCATGTTTAGCCCCATTGCTTTTGAGATTTTAAGACGTTCGCCCCATTAGTTTAGCGATTTTAACAACTGTCACCCCATATTAAGACCTTTCGTGCCATTCAGGTGTCGATTTTATCCTGCCGAGCGATAGCGAGCCTTTAATTTAAGAAGAACCGGCCTTCGGCCGGGATATTTTTCTACCGAAAAATGTACAAATTTATCTTGAAAGGGACTCAAGGGGGTGTAATTTTAAGCTTGATGGAGGTCTAGGGAACAAACTAAATACCTCCCCTTAAATATAGCTAGAAGAAAATATAAAACACGTCGCTGGTACCGTACTCAAAGGGTTAATGCTATACGGTAATTATAATACCGGCCGTATGTCACGTATTAATAACGGTGCTTTATATGCCATGTTATGCTAATTACGCCCAATTTTTCGGTGGTTAATATGGATGTGTGTGTGTGTGTGTGCGTACGTGTCAGTATCTGTGTGTGTTTTATGTGTGTACGTGTCAGTATCTGTGTGTGTTTATGTGTATGTGTGTGTACGTGTCAGTGTTTGTGTGTGTGTGTGTGTACGTGTCAGTATGTGTGTGCGTGTCAGTATCTGTGTGTGTTTATATGTGTACGTGTCAGTATCTGTGTGTGTTTATGTGTATGTGTGTGTACGTGGCAGTATATGTGTGTGTTTATGTGTATGTGTCAGTATATGTGTGTGTTTATGTGTATGTGTGCGTACGTGTCAGTATATGTGTGTGTTTATGTGTATGTGTGCTTACGTGTCAGTATCTGTGTGTGTATGTGTGTGTACGTGTCAGTATCTGTGTGTGTTTATGTGTATGTGTGCGTACGTGTCAGTATATGTGTGTGTTTATGTGTATGTGTGTGTACGTGATCTGTGTGTTTATGTGTATGTGTGTGTACGTGTCAGTATCTGTGTGTGTTTATGTGTATGTGTGTATGTTGCTGAGGCTGTCTGTATGTGTGTGTACGTGTCAGTATGTATGTGTATTTGTCTGTGTGTGTGTGTCAGTATGTGTGTATATTTATGTGTTTGTGTGTGTGTTGCTGAGGCTGTCTGTATGTGTGTGTACATGTCAGTATGTATGTGTATTTGTCTGTATGTGTCTGTCAGTATGTGTGTTTGTGTGTGTGTTGCTGAGGCTGTCTGTATGTGCGTGTACGTGTCAGTATGTATGTGTAGGTGTGTGTCTGTATATATGTGTATATTGATCAAAACATACTGGGTGCCGAGACATCACTTATTAGCGCGACTGTACACCCTAGGCTAGGTGGTGATTTTGTTTTCTTTTATTTCAAGATTGCATTTGATTGAAGTGTTATTGCCAAATAGCGATTTTGATAAGTTATGTTGCCTTTATATTGTGTTGTCCCTGTGTTGGTTGGTTTATTTTGCATGTTTGACATTACAATAATATACCAGCAGTTATTGGCAATTTACTTGTTTGCAGGTTCGTAGTGTACTTACCAAAATGCGATTACCATTACATAACTTTAAGGGGAGGTTTTTAGTTTGGTCTCTAGATATCCATCAAGCTTAAGATTAAACCCCCTTGACCCCCTTTCAAGATAAATGTGTAAATGTTTCGGTAGAAAAATTTCCCGGCTTAAAGCCGGATGCTCTTAAATAAAAGGCTCGCTATCGCTCGCCAGGATAAAAGCGACACCTAAATGGCACGAAAGGTCTTAAAATTAACAGAAATGGGTCGAAAGTTCTTAAAATCGTCAAAATAATGGGGCGAACGTCTTAAAATTAGAAAAGCAATGGGGCTAAACATGAGGGAGAAAGGAGGCAAGAAAAAAATCCCTCAAGTGGAAATCTCCCCTTAACATATACATATTCCTCCATGCCATGTACTTCTAATTATATATACATACATATATATACATACATACATACATACATATATATACATACATACATTCATACATACATACATACATACATACATATATATAGATTTAGTTGACAAATTACTGTTCCAAGAAGTAATTCACTGATCTTCCCCCCTAATTCACTGATCTTCCCACCTAATTCACTGATCTTCCCCCCCTAATTCACTGATCTTCCCCCCCTAATTCACTGATCTTCCCCCCCTAATTCACTGATCTTCCCTCCCTAATTCACTGATCTTCCCCCCTAATTCACTGTTCTTCCCCCCTAATTCACTGATCT
>CM064535.1:31348433-31350933 GCA_032716605.1 Paralithodes platypus
ATATTTAGCCTGCTGTCAAAACAAAATTGTACATATTTAGCCTGCTGTCAAAACAAAAATGTACATATTTAGCCTGCTGTCAAAACAAAAATGTACATATTTAGCCTGCTGTCAAAACAAAAATGTACATATTTAGCCTGCTGTCAAAACAAAAATGTACATATTTAGCCTGCTGTCAAAACAAAAATGTACATATTTAGCCTGCTGTCAAAACAAAAACATATATATGGGGGCTCGCTACCGCTCGCCAGGAAAATATTGACACCTGGATGGGGGTGAACGTCTTAAAATAGTAGGCTAAATGGGGCCGAATGGATACAAGCCACAGAGAGAGGGAGAGAAAGATAAAACAAAGTGAGGTGGGCTCCCTTAAGAAGTGCATCATGACAGAAATGCGTCCTGGTTTATGATGAGCAATTATTGATAGATAGATAGATATAGATAGATAGATAGATAGATAGATATTATAGATAGATAGATAGATAGATATAGATAGATAGATAGATAGATAAAGATAGATAGATAGATAGATAGATATATATAGACAGATAGATAAAGATAGATAGATAGATAGATATAACAGATAGATAGAGAGAGAGAGAGAGAGAGAGAGAGAGAGAGAGAGAGAGAGAGAGAGAGAGAGAGAGATAACACATTTAGGCTATGTAGACACATAGCCTAAATGTTTTCAAAGCCCATTATTATCTTGAAACACTTAATTAATTGACCTTGCAATTTCCTTTTCGTAGGGGAATAATTAGTTTTTATTTGTTTAGTGACGGTATGAACTCTATATACACTATATTCACTCGAGTTTCTCAATGTCCTTCATAATAAGGATAGTAAAATTGCACGTCATATGCAACATGGGGAAAGGGTGAAAATGAATGAGTGGGTTGAGATAGCAGGTGATAGTAAGAGAGTGTGTGTGTGTGTGTGTGTGTGTGTGTGTGTGTGAGAGAGTGAGTGAGGTGCTAGTGAGTTTGGAAGAGAGAGAGAGAGAGATTTACATAGATACACTGACCACACAGACCTTACGATCCCAGCGAGGTGGTCAGGACTTAATTCTAGTAGAGAGAGCTAACCCGAGAATAAGGGACAGTAGAAGGAAAGGATAGCAAAGAAGAAGAAGAAGAAGAGAGAGAGAGAGAGAGAGAGAGAGGTGGATTCAGGGGGGGGGGGGGTTGCTAAACTACCGGTTAAGGCGGATTCACAAGAAGTTTATTTTTCCTTGCAACTTAGGTCAGTCATAATTTCTCTCTCTCTCTCTCTCTCTCTCTCTGAATATACAGTATATATATATATATATACAGTATATTGTATATATCCCCTATTTCATGGTATGCAGTACGGTACATAGCATCACATGTACAGTATTTTTTGTTAATGTTTTTTTGTAAATACTATTGTGCCGGTACCTCAGACAAGATTGCCAAGTATCCCAGGGCCAATTTTATATATAATGATTAAACTATTTATTAATACATAATTTAGAAACGCAAACGACACACATTAACAAACCAACAACAGGTAGGTTATATACGTGTTCACCAACCAACTTTACTTCTAAACTCAATTACTGAAAGCAACAAATACATGTGGCACTCCAAGGACTCGAACCTAGGATTCTCGCATCGAAATATATGCATTACGCTATCAAGACAGTTAAGGGGAGATTTCCACTTGAGGGACTTTTTTCTTGACTCCTTTCTCCCTCATGTTTAGCCCCATTGCTTTTCTAATTTTAAGACGTTCGCCCCATTATTTTGATGATTTTAAGAACTTTCGCCCCTTTTCTGTCAATTTTAATACTTTTCGTGCCATTTAGGTGTCGATTTTTTCCTGGCGAGCGATAGCGAGCCTGTAATTTAAGAGGAACCGGCCTTCGGCCGGGAAATTTTTCTACCGAAAAATGTACAAATTTATCTTGAAAGGGGGTCTAGGGGGTGTAATTTTAAGCTTGATGAAAACGTAGGGAACAAACTAAATACCTCCCCTTAACCCTCTCCGACAAATGACGCGATTTTGAGCCTATTAGGGATACTTTAAAGCCTTTGTTACCATCAGGGGTATTTAGAAACCTTTAGTTTAGTTACTTCAACCTCTGCAGTTGTCTTTGAGTTAGCTGTGTTGAGCCTATTGGGGATACTTTAAAGCCTTTGTTACCATCAGGGGTATTTAGAAACCTTTAGTTTAGTTACTTCAACCTCTGCAGTTGTCTTTGAGTTAGCTGTGGGGAGAAAACTATTTTTGGAGAGGTATTTATAAGAGTGAGATAACCCCCATTTCTTATTGCTAATCTGGCAACCTCTGCGTCATATGAGTCTGAAGGGGTTAATACAGAGTGTCCTAGGTACTGGAGGAGGAATGTTGCTTGAATGAGTATGAGAAGGCATACATGAAATAGCCTGGTTTTGACAATTTTTATCACTGACATAAAGACATCATTTGCATTATAAAGCATCATTTTATCTGTACATAGACAATATAACAAAAACTA
>CM064535.1:31355933-31360286 GCA_032716605.1 Paralithodes platypus
ACACCCACAAATATGCACTACCCTTAATAACCAACTGGTAAACAATTAAGGAACCCGGATGTGCGGATTAATGGATAAATGGATTAATGGCTAAATGGGTGGCCGCTGTGTATCTCGTTATTATCATGTATTTAGTTATGGGTGCTGCATTTATTGGATGACGGCGAAACATTGGCGAGTGAGGCTATGTAATGTATTTATTGATTTGTATGTTTTTGTATGTGGATTTGGTTTTGTATGTGGATTTGGTTTTGTATGTGGATTTGTTTTTGTATGTGGATTTGTTGTATGTGGATTTGTTGTATGTGGATTTGTTGTATGTGGATTTGTTGTATGTGGATTTGTTTTTGTATGTGGATTTGTTGTAAGTGGATTTGTTTTTGTATGTGGATTTGTTGTATGTGGATTTGTTGTATGTGGATTTGATTTTGTATGTGGATTTGTTGTAAGTGGATTTGTTTTTGTATGTGGATTTGTTGTATGTGGATTTGTTTTTGTATGTGGATTTGTTTTTGTATGTGGATGTTTTGTATGTGGATTTGTTGTATGTGGATTTGTTTTTGTATGTGGATTTGTTGTTGTATGTGGATTTGTTTTTGTATGTGGATTTGTTTTTGTAAGTGGATTTGTTTTTGTATGTGGATTTGTTGTTGTATGTGGATTTGTTGTTGTATGTGGATTTGTTTTTGTATGTGGATTTGTTTTTGTATGTGGATTTGTTTTTGTATGTGGATTTGTTGTATGTGGATTTGTTTTTGTATGTGGATTTGTTTTTGTAAGTGGATTTGTTTTTGTATGTGGATTTGTTTTTGTATGTGGATTTGTTTTTGTATGTGGATTTGTTTGTTAATGAAACTGTTATGTACCGGTACTTTCTTTTATTATTATTAATATTATTATTTTATTATAATTGTTATTATTTTAAACACAAAATAATAAAATAGAGTAAAATAGAAAATAAAAATAAAAATAGGAAAAGTGGGGATTGGGCCTGAGCATATACATACATACATTATTATTATTATTATTATTATTATTATTATTATTATTATTATTATTATTTTACATATTTTGTCTGTGGAGAGAATTTGCGAGGCCATTTTACCCCGAAAAAAAAAATATATATATAAATATGGTACTGGTAAATAAAAGACTATGTGAACACAGACTAACGAATCGTATTTATCGTATCCATTAGCGGTGGACACGGGTGGTGGTCAACAATTATGACCCTCGTCGCTGTACACATATATATATGACGTGATGGATGGGTGACGTAGTGTGTGTGTGGGGGAGGGGGGGGGGGTAGTGTGTGTGTGTGTTTGTGAGAGAGAGAGAGAGAGAGTATATGAGTCTGTGTTCCAAGTAAGTATGATAGTCCAAAACTCTTGAAGATTAACGACCACAGTAATCGAGCGAATATTTCTACCATTTGGGAAGGGTCAGCCAGGGAATAGCTGTGAAAATGTACAGCCCACTTGCTCTAGCCCTCTTTGAGTTCCAGAGGTTAGGGTCCAAGATTTCGTGGCCTACATATTTGGAACAGGGTATAGTTAGCGGTTTGATTGTGTGTGTGTGTGTGTGTGTTTTTGTTTTTTTTTTTTTATGTCTCAACCTCGGGAGTGTAGGCTGTTGAGTACCGTAGCCTGTAACTCATACGAGGCCCCGAAATTATCGATTGAAGCTTCGAGATATTGGGTGCTTCATGTGTGTGGCACTAGATAGTCACAGTGGAACTTCAAGGTGTTGGTTGCTTCCTTCCTGCCACACTAGATGGCGACACCTTATTTATACACGTCACTTGCTTTGGAGAGAGCAGGTATACGGTTGTTCACAGCATCTTCCATAGCTGCGGTTGTGGACGGCCATCGTTCACTTCCTCATCGTATCAACTCTGGCGTTCCTCAGGGTTCTGTCCTATCTCCAATTATCTTTCTAATATTCATAAATGATCTTCTCAACTGTACCTCCAGTCCTATCCATTCTCATACTGATGACTCTACCTTACACTATGGTCGGCAGGGAGGGTTCTGTGGGGGCGCTCGGTTATGGCCTTGGCCTTGCTCGGGGCCTTGGGGCTGTTCGGCCAGGCAGCTTGGGGAACAACAACAACAACAACAACAACTATTCAACTAGTTTTTCAGAACGCCCCAGCCAGCAATCACTCAAAACCTCACATGATGAAGCCATAGAACACATATCTTCTGATCTAACAACCATTTCCAATTTGGGGTAGAGAAAATCTTGTTACTTTCAATGCTTCCAAAATCCAATTTCTCCATTTATCTACCCGTCAAGAACTCCCAGAGGATTATCCCTTATGCTTCAACAATACAAAAATCAATCCTTCATCTTCTCTCATTAGCCTATTCTCGGTGTCTCTTTTTCTTCTGATCTCTCTTGGAAAGACCATATAACCACTCTTGCTAAAACATCTTCCTAGAAACTGGGTGTACTCAACCGCCTGAAGGGATTCTTCACCCCTGCACAGCTTCTTGCTCTGTACAGGGGCACAGTGCGTCCATGTACTGAGTATTGTTCGCATGTGTGGGGAGGATCCTCTCACACAGCACTTCTAGACAAAGTAGAAAAGAAAGCCTTTCGTCTCATTAACTCACGTCCACTCACCGATGCTCTGCAATCTCTCTCGCTTTGCAGTAATGTTGCATCTCTTTCGCTATTCTATCACTATTTCAATACTCAGTGTTCCTCAGAGCTCTCTCAGTGTATACCACCTCCTCTACGTAGGGTACGTAGACCCATCTTGCAACACAATCCCATCCCTACTCTGTCCAACCCAAGAGTGAAACGATACTCCCAATCTTTCTTCTATTCAACAGCTGAACTCAGGAACTATCTCCCTGAATCCATCTTTCCCTCATCCTATGACTTGTATTGCTTCAAACTCCGTGTGTTCAGACATTTTGGCTCAAACATTCCTTGATTTTGGCCCAGTCACTCTTTCAATACTGGGGAAGGCACTCGTCACAGGCAGTTTTGCCTTTTGTCTCCCTCATCCACATAGACAAAAAAATCTTCAAATATGGTCGTGAATTTTTTAGGCTATGAATTGGTGGCGATATAGGGGGTATTTTCTTGACGTGTCAGTGTAGCTAGGATATATGTAGAACAGCAGGAACGATCAGATCACCTCAGGAAAATCCCTGACGTTTGGCGTGGACTCGACGGAGATCCTCTTATTCTACAGTCCACGACGCTATCCACTGTGCTGTCGACTGAGTGTGTGTGGGGGTCGATGTGTGTGTGTGGTAGGCGGGTAGGAGGGGGGGTACTCGCGCGTGTGTGTGTGTGGGTGTGTGTATCAATAATGCAGGATCGTTTGCTACGGATTATTGTGTGATACGCCTTGAGCGAGATAATGGGAAACGAGTTAGCGGTTTGGTTGTGTGTGTGTGTGTTTGAGTGGGTGGGTATTTGTGGGGGTGATTGTATGTGTTTGTTTATATATGTGTGTGTGTATGTGTGTGTGTGTGTGTGTGTGTGTGTGTGTGTGTGTGTGTGTACTTCCTCTAGTTGTTACGTTACTCTCTGTTGTATTGCTGTAGTGAGCATGCTCGTTATTTCCCGCCTCCTATATGTGTAGGTTGTTATATGTATCGTTGGAATGGCTGTGGATGTGTGGTAAGTCTGTATTTTTAGCCAATTGGCGACATCGGAAACGAAGGCTTAGGGTGGATCCTTATGGTACCATTCTCACTATAGACGGTGCCGTCCCTCGCCCGACGCATTAGGTATCCATCAGCTTCTGTGAACCATATGATACCCCATACTCGCCGTTGTACCATTTTTGCCAACCCCAGATGGTACGTCCACAAGAAACGTCCGTCCATCTATTCGCGTTACCCTATTTACAGCTAGGTGACCTGAGGGCTACCACATGAAAGGAGACAGCCCAATTTGTCTCCGCCCGTTCGGGGATTTGAAACCCCCGACCCCTCGTGTGTGAGACGAGAGCGCTACCTACTAGGCTACGGGCTGTGTGTGTGTGTGTGTGTGTGTGTGTGTGTGTGTGTATGCATATTTTGATAATGGATAGTCGTTTGATATAGGATTATTGTGTGATATGGTCCGAGCGAGATACAGGGAAACTAGTTAGTGATTTGATTTGAGTGTGTGTGTGTTTGAGCATGTACAAAGTACAAAGGAGTACAAAGGAAATCAAGCAACAACAGAGCTAGTGACTCCTCTAGGCTGCTTGTCCTCCAAAACACTGAGAAAAAGAAACCACTCAAGTGTCCAGACAAGTGGTTTAGAGTGGGTAAGGGAAAATTGGAAAGGGAACTACTGCCCTGGAACTAATGTCCGTGGCAGGATTAGGAAATTAGTAGTGTG
>CM064535.1:31360386-31395386 GCA_032716605.1 Paralithodes platypus
TACTCACAACACCACGAACCCCCCCTTCCCTCCTCCATACTCACACACAGAACCCCCCCTCCCTCCCCCATACTCACACAACAGAACCACCCCCCTAGTCCCTCCCCCACTACTCCCACACAGAACCCCCCCTCCCCCCCCCCAGTACTCACACACAGAAACCCCCCCCCATACTCCCACCCACACAGACCCCCCCCCATACTCACACACAGAAACCCCCCCCCCATACTCACACACAGAACCCCCCCCCTCCCCTCCCCATAACTCACCGCACACAGAACCCCCCGCCCCCTCAAAACCCCATACTCACGACCACGAGAACCCCCCCTCCCTCCCCCCATACTCACGACAACAGAAACCCCCCTCCCTCCCCCATAAGCTCCATCCACAGAACCCCCCGCCTCCCCTCCCCCATACTCACACACAGAACCCACCCCTCCCCTCCCCCATACTCACACACAGAACCGCTCCCTCCCTCCCCCCATACTCACACACAGAACCACACACCCCCGTCCCTCACTTCCCGCATACTCACACAACATAACACCCCCTCCTCCAAAACTCACACATAACCTCCCCTTCCCCCCATACTCCACAAGACAGAACCGCCCTCCCTCCTGCCCCCACGTACTCACACACAGTCCCCCCTCCCTTTCCCCATATCTCCCCGACCAGAACCCCCCCTCCCTCCCCCATACTCATACACACAGAACCCCCCTCCCTCCCCCCCCTCCCCCAATACTCACACCCACATAACCCCCCTCTCCCTCCCCCATACCTCACATCACAGAACCCCCCTCCCTCCCCCATACTCACACAACAGAACACCCGACCCCACCCCCCGTCCCTCCCCCATAACTCACACACAGAACCCCCCCCATTCCCTTCCCCCTACTCACACACACAGAACCCCCCTCCCTTTCGCCCATACTCCACACAGAACCCCCCCTCCCCTCCCCCCATACTCACACACAGAACCCCCCCTCCCCTCCCCCATACTCCACACACAGAAACCCCCCCAGAACCCCCCTCCCTCCCCCATACTCACACACAGAACCCCCCTACCCCTCCCCCATACTCACACACAGAACCCTCCCTCCCTCCACCCGCCAATGCTCCAATCACACACAGAACCCCCCTCCCTCCCCCCATAACTCCCACACAGAACCCCCCCCTCCCTTCCCCCATACTCCAAACACAGAACCCCCTCCCCCCATCTCACACAGAACCCCCCCCCCATACTCACACATAGAACCTCCCTCCCTTTTCCCCATACGTCACACACAGAACCTCCCTCCCCCCTCCCCCGATACTCACACACAGAACCCCCCCCCCCCCCCATACTCAACACCAGAACCCCCCTCCCTTCCCCATACCTCCACGACACAGAACCCCCCCCCCATACCCCCATACTCACACACCAGAACACCCCCCTCCCCCTTCCCCATACTCACACACAGAAAACCCGAACCCCCCCCCATACTCACCACCAAGAACCCCCCCCCCCATACCTCACACACAAGAAACCCCCCCCGCCCCCCCCATAACTCACACAACCAGAACCCCCCCCCCATACTTCACACACAGAACCCCCCTCCCCACCCCCATAACTCACACACAAACCACCCCCCCCCCCCATACTCACACACAGAACCCCCCCCCGCCCCCCCCTGTCCCCCATACTCTCACCGACACAGAACCCCCCCTCCCTCCCCCATACTCACACAACAGAACCCCCCTCCCCCCCCCATACTCAACCACAGAACCCCCTCCCCCCCCCATAACTCACACACAGAACCTGCCCCCTCCCTTCCCCATACTCCGACAAAAGCACACGAAAACCCCCCCCCTCGCCCCATACTCACACACAGGAACCACCCCCCCCCCCCCATACTCCACACACTTAGAACCCTCCCTTTCCCCCATCACTCACACACAGAATTCCCCCCCTCCCCCCATACTCCCACACACAGAATCACCCCTCCCCCATACTCAAGACCCAGAACCCCCCTCCCTTATCCCCATACTCCACACATAATCCCGAATCCCCATCCCACCTCCCCGCATACTCCACACAGATCCCCCCCAGCATCTCCCACCCTCCCCCATAACTCACACACAGAAACGCAGAACCCCCCTCCCTCTTCCCCATACTCAACACAACAGAACCCAGAACCCCTCCCTCCCCCATAACTCACACACAAGAACCCCCCTCCCTTCCCCATGACTCACACAGACCCCCCCTCCCTTCCCCCATAACTCACCCACAGAACCCCCCTCCCTCCACCCGTATGACTCACAGTGTACATAACCCACCCCCCCCGGTCCCTCCATACTCACCACACCACACCGAACCCCCCTCCCTCCCCCATACTCACACACAAAAACCCCCTCCCCTCCCCCATACTCACACACAGAACCCCCCCACTCCCCTCCCCCATAACTCGACAGCACAGAACCCCCCCTACCCTTCCCCATACTCACCGAACACCCTCCCGCCCATACTGCACACAGAACCCACCCCCCCCCCCCATCTCACACAACCAGAACCCTCCCTTCCCCATAACTCCACACAGAGAACCCCCCGAACATTGTCCCCCTTACCATACTCACACACAGAACCCCCCCCCCATACTCACACACAGAACACCCCCCTCCCTTCCCCATACTCACACACAGAAACCCCCCCCCCATACTCACACACAGAACACCCCTCCCTTCCCCATACTCGACACACAGAACCCCCCCCCCCCCCCATACTCACGACACAGAACCCACCCCCCCCCCCCATACTCACCACATAACCAGGAACCCCCCTCCTCTTCCTCCCCATACTCACACCCAGAACCCCCACCACCCCCCCCCCCCCATACTCACCACACCAGAACCCCCCCCCCCATACTCACACACATAACCCCCCTCCCTTCCCCATACCTCCACACACAGAAACCCCCCCCCCCATACTCACACACACAGAAAACCCCCCACCCCTCCCTCCCCATAAACTCACACTCACAGAACCCCCTCCACCCCCCCCATACTCACATACACATAACCCCCCTCCCTCCCCATACTCACACCAACGAACCCCCCCCCCCCATAACGTCACACACAGAACCCCCCTCCCTTCCCCATTAACTCACACACAGAACCCCCCCCCCCATACTTCACACACAGAACCCCCCGCCCCATACTCCACACAGAACCCCCCTTCCCTTCCCCATACTCCCCACACACATACCCCCCCCCCCATACTCACACACAACACCCCCCCCCCCATATACTCCACACACCACAGAACCCCCCTCCTTCCCCATAAGACTCCCACACAGCACCCCCCCCCCCCATCCTCACAACACACCAGAAACCCCCCTCCCTTCCCCATACTCCCACCAACAACATAATAAAACCCCCCCCCCCCCCCCCCCCCCCATAACTCACACACAGAACCCCCCTCCCTTCCCCCATACTCACACACAAGAACCCCGCCCCCCCCCATCCTCAACACACGAGAACCCCCCCCCCCCCCCATACGTCACACACAGAACCCCCCTCCCCTTCCCCATAACTCACAACACAGAACCCACCCCCCCCCCCGCAAAAACCCCCCCCCCCCCATACTCACAGACGACATAACCCTCCCTCCCCTTCCCCCCCCCCCAATACTCACACCAACCAGAACCCCCCCCCCCCGCCATAACTCACACACAGAACCCCCCTCCCCTTCCCCATACTCACACACAGAACCCCCCCCCCCCCCCCCATACTCCCCACTACACAGAACCGCCCCCACCCATACTCACACACAGACCCCCCCCCCTTCCCCTTCCCCCACCATACTCACACACAGAACCAGCCCCCCCCCATACTCACACACAGAACGCACCCGCCCCCCCCCAGACTCCACACACGAACCCCCCCCCCCCCTTCCCCATACTCCACACAGAAACCCCAAACCGCCCCCCCCCCAACCCCATACGTCACACACAGAACCCCCCCCCCTCTACCCCATACTCCACACACAGAACCCCAACCCCCCCCCCCCCCATAGAACCTTCACCACAAACGAACCCCCCCCCCCCATAAACTCAGCACACATAGAACCCCCCCCCGCCACCCATAGACTCACACACAGAACCCCCCTTCCCTTCCCCGCATACATTCACACACAGCACCCCCCCCCCCCCCACCCCTCCCCCCATACTCCAACACACATACCCCCCCCCTCCCTTCACCCTCCCCATACTCACGACACAGAACCCCCCCCCCCCCCATACTCACAGCCACAGAACCCCCACCCCCCCCCCCCCCATACTCCGCACAGCAGAACCACCCCCTCCCTTCCCCATACTCACACACAGAACCCCCCCCCCCCATCCTCACACACAGAACCAAACCCCCTCCCTGCCCCATACTCACCCCACAAGAACCCCCCCCGCCCATACTCACCCAACAGTAACCCCCCCCCCCCCCCCATACTCACACAACAGAACCCCCCCCCCTTCCCCATACTCACACACAGAACCCCCCCCCCCCATACTCACACACCAGAACCCCCCTCCCCTTCCCCATACTCACACACAGAACCCCCCCCCCCCATACTCACACACAGAAACCCCCCCCCATACTTCACACACAGAACCCCCCTTCCCTTCCCCCATACTCACACACAGAACCCCCCCCCCCCATACTCACACACCAGAACCCCCCCCCACCCCATACTCACACACAGAACCCCCCCCCTCCCCATACTCACACACAGAACCCCCCCCCCCCCCATACTCACACCAGAACACCCCCCCCCCATACTCACACACAGAACCCCCCTCCCTTCCCCCTACTCACACACAGAACCCCCCCCCCCCCATACTCACACACAGAACCCCCCCCCCCCCATACTCACACACAGAACCCCCCCCCCTCCCCATACTCACACACAGAACCCCCCCCCCCATACTCACACACACAGAACCCCCCCCCCCATACTCACACACAGAACCCCCCCCCCCCCATACTCACACACAGAACCCCCCCCCCCCATACTCACACACAGAACCCCCCCCCCCCCATACTCACACACAGAACCCCCCCCCCCCCCCCATACTCACACACAGAACCTCCCTCCCCCATACTCACACACAGAACCCCCCTCCCTTCCCCATACTCACACACAGAACCCCCACCCCCCATACTCACACACAGAACCCCCCCCCCCCCCCCATACTCACAACACAGAACCCACCCCCCTCATACTCACACACAGAAACCCCCCTCCCTTCCCCATACTCACACACAGAAACCCCCCCTCCCTTCCCCATACTCACACACAGAAACCCCCCTCCCTTCCCCCATACTCACACACAGAATCCCCCCCCCCATACTCACACACAGAATCCACCCCCCCCCATACTCACACACATAACCCCCCTCCCTCCTAACACATACACAAACACACACACACACACACACTGCTGGTTTTCATTAGTGTTATTTCAACCCCTTCTATACCACCGGCAACGTATTTTTTATTGGATTTCAGCTACATTTAGGCCATTTTATTCAGCTTAGGAAAGACGTCTACCAATTGAAAAGGCTGTAAACTATCCCAATGAAGCCTTTTAAGGGGAGATTTCCACTGGAGGGATTATTTTCTGGATCCCTTTCTCCCTCATGGTTAGCCCCATTGCTTTTGATATTTTAAGACGTTCACCCCATTAGTTTGGCGATTTTAAGAACTTTCGCCCCATTTCTGTCAATTTTAAGACTTCTCGTGCCATTTAGGTGTCGATTTTTTCCTGGCGAGCGATAGCGAGCCTGTAATTTAAGAGGCACCGGCCTTCGGCCGGGACATTTTCTACCGAAAAATTTACAAATTTATCTTGAAAGGGGATCTAGGGGGTGTAAACGTAAGCTTGATGGAAATATAGGGAACAAACTAAAAACCTCCCCTTAACTACCACATGTCCTTCCTAAGCTTCATAAAATTGTCTAAATGAAGCTGAAATCAAAATAATAATACGTCGCCGGTAAAGAAGGGGTTAATGACAAATAGATAGATAGATAGATAGATAGATAGATAGATATATAGATAGATAGATATATAGATAGCTCGCAATTTGCTTCTAGATACGTGGTGGTGAAATGTAAGTCAAATGGTCAAATTTACGACATTTCGTTCCATAAAGGTATCAATTTTTTCCCTGGCGAGCGATAGCAACCCTGTAATGGTCTTCGTACCGTATTAAGAACTCATTTATCTTGAAAGTGGGTCTTAAGGGGAGGTTTCTAGTTTGTTTCCTACTCCTCCAGCAATCTTAAAATTTCACCCCCTTGACCCCCTTTCAAGATAAATTTGTACATTTTTCGATAGAAAAATGTCCAGGCCGAAGGCCGATTACTCTTAAATTACAGGCTCGCTATCGCTCGCCAGGATAAAATCTACACCTAAATGGCACGAAAGGTCTTAAAATTGACAGAATGGGGCGGAAATTCTAAAAATCACCAAACTAATGGGGGCAAACGTCTTAAAATCTCAAAAGCAATGGGGCTAACCATGAGGGAGAAAGGGGTCAAGAAAAAAATCCCTCAAGTGGAGACCTCCCCTTAAGAACACATTTATCTTGAAAGTGGGTCTTAAGGTAGTGTTTATTTATTCATTTATGGTTTATAAATTATTATATATATATATATATATATATATATATATTTTTTTTTTTTTTTTTTTATAATATGGATGGAGATTTAGGAAGGAAACTTAAGGGGAGATGGGTCGTTTTTCTAGATCCCCTTCTCCCTCATGTTTAGCCCCCTTAGTTTTTAGATTTTAAGATGTTTGCCCCATTATTTTTTCGATTTGAAGACCTTTCGCCCCATTTCATTGTCAATATTAAGACCTTTCGTGCTATTTAGGTGTCGATTTATTTTCCCTGGCGAACAATAGCGAGCCTGTAATTTTGGAAGAACCGGCCTTCGGCCGAGATATTTTTCTACCGTAAAATATAGAAATTAACCTAAATGGGGGATCTAATTGATATTTGTTTAAGCTTGATGGAGGTTTAGGGAGGAAACTATAATATACAGTATATATATTATATATACTGTATATACTGTATATATATATATCTATATTCTATATATATATACCGGTATATATATACTATATATATATATATATATATATATATATATATATATATATTATATATACTGTATATACTGTATATATATATATATATTAAACAAAAAATAAAAAACTATACCATCCCACCTTAACCCCTACTGTACCGGAGGATACAGTAATAAAAGTCCCCTCCAGTCCCAAGCAATGTGGCCAAAATGGCAAGATGAACAACCTTCCACCTCAAGAGATGAAGACTGGCTCTCCCAGCCTTCAGTGGGTTTTATATAAGCTGAGAAGTGTTGCCATATCGAGAGCAGTGCTCAAACGGTCGGGGTACCAGGTACAGCCTTGTACAGTCAGTTACAAGGAAAGTGTATTACTGACGGCTCCCAGCCGTCGCTGGGACTGGGGAGTGACTTTTCTACTTCGCTGGCATTGGACGGGTTAAGGGGAAATCTCCACTTGAGGGATTTTTTCCTTGACCCCTTTCTCCCTCATGTTTAGCCCCATTGCTTTTAATATTAAAAAATGTTCGCCCCATTAGTTTAGCGATTTTAAGAACTTTCACCCCATATTAAGACCTTTCGTGCCATTCAGGTGTCGATTTTATCCTGGCGAGCGATAGCGAGCCTGTAATTTAAGAGGAACCGGCCTTTGGCCGGGAAATTTTTCTACCGAAAAATTTACAAATTTATCTTCAAAGGGACTCAAGGGGGTGTAATTTTAAGCTTGATGGAGGTCTAGGGAACAAAGTAAATACCTCCCCTTAATAATAATCTTTACATATATTGTTTTTACTGCGTTACTGCTTTACACAATTATACTAAGCGTTCTATACGTTACAGAAGGAGACCTGTCCGCGGCGACTGGTGGCTTGTCAACACTGTGAGCTGGAGGTGACGGCGGGGGAGTTACCGAGGCACGTGGAGTACTGCGAGGCCAGGACGGAGCGGTGTAAAGGATGCACCAAGTACGTCCAAGTCAAACATCTACAGTTCCACTACGAGCATGACCACAAATACCTCAGGCCGGAGGATAAGCGTGAGTACTGAGGACTTGCATTAATTATTATTATTATTATTATCTTTTATTAATTCATTCATTATTTAATTTATTTATTTATTTATTTTTATTTTTTGCTGCCTTGATCTTGAGTACATTGCATCCCTGCTATATATTCCACCATATGCATTATCAACACGTGATTGACCTAGCGAACTCTCCTGACTGTCGGTGGTTCGAGTCCGGCTGGGAGTAAAAAAAAAAAAAAAAAAAAAAAAAATATATATATATACTGTATATATATATATTATATAAAAATATATAATATATATAGTATACTGTATATATAAATATATATATATATATATAAATATATATACAGATTATATAATATATATATATATACTATATATATATATACCGGTATATATATATATATATATATCTTATAATTATATATATACAGTATACTGTATATATATATAATAATAATAATAATGTATTCCTGATTTTGCCCTTCCAGCGGAGCGCAATGGATCGGACGACGAAGGTACCGACGAGTGCCCGATCTGCCTGGGCCCCGTGACCCTGCCCCTGTGCCTGGAGTGCGGCCATACCTTCTGCATGGTGTGTGTTAAGGGCATCGCCAACACCACCAAGAACTGTGCCATCTGTCGCCGGGACATACCCAGGGATATGCTTATGGACATCAGGTGAGGAGGCAGAGGGATGGACAGAGAGGGTGTTTAGCGATTTTAAGACCTTTCGCCCAATTTCTTTGTCAATATTAAAACCTTTTGTGCCATTTAGGTGTCGATTTTTTCCTGGCGAGCGATAGCGAGCCTGTACTCCTAGGAAGAGCCGGCCTTTGGCCGGGAAATTTTTCTACCGAAAAATGTACAAATTAATCTTGAAAGGGGAGTCTAGGTTTTGTCATTTTAAGCTTGATGGAGGTCTAGCGAGGAATCTAAAAAAATGAGGAAAATAAAATATATACCACTACCTCCTTAACCCTCTCCGACATATGACGCGATTTTGAGTCTATTGGGGATACTTTAAAGCCTTTGTTACCATCAGGGGTATTTAGAAACCTTTAGTTAAGTTACTTCAACCTCTGCAGTTGTCTTTTAGTTAGCTGTGGGCAGAAAACTAATTTTGGAGAGGTAATTATAAGAGTGAGAGAACTCTATTTCGAATTGATGGAAATCTGGCAACCTCTGCGTCAAAAATGCGTGAAAGGGTTAAGATGATGATGATGATGATGATGATGAGGAGGAGGAGGAGGAGGAGGTGTGGAGGAGGATACCATAAGAGGGGGAGGAGGAGGAGGAGGAGGAGGAGGAGGAGGAGGAGGGGGCACCATTGTTATCACCACCATGAACTGTGCCATCTGTCGCCGGGACATACCCAGGGATATGGGTTATGGACATCAGGTGAGGAGGAGGAGGGATGGAAGAGAGAGAGTGTTTGGTGATTTTAAGATCTTTCGCCCCCATTTCTTCGTCAATATAAAAAACTTTTCGTGCCATTTAGGTGTTGATTTTTTCCTGGCGAGTGATAGCGAGCCTGTAATTCTAGGAGGAACCGGTCATTGGTCGGGACATTTTTCTACCGAAATTTCTTTAAATTTATCTTGTAGAGGAGTCTAAGAGTTTTTTTTTTTAAAAGCATGATGGTGTTCTAGCAAAAAAAAAAAAAAAAAACAAAAAAAAAAAAAAAAAAAAAAAAAAACAACAACACTACACTACCCACTTAAGGGGAGGTTTTTAGCTTGGTCCCTAGATATCCTTCAAGCTTAAGATTACACCACCTTTAGCCCCTTTCAAGATAAATTTGTACATTTTTCGGTAGAAAAATGTCCCGGCTGAAAGCCGGTTTCTCTTAAATTACAGGCTCGCTATCGCTCGCCAGGATAAAATCGACACCTAAATGGCACGAAAGGTCTTAAAATTGACAGAAATGGGTCGAAAGTTCTAAAAATCGTCAAAATAATGGGGCGAACGTCTTAAAATCTCAAAAGCAATGGGGCTAAATATGAGGGAGAAGGAAGTTCGAAAAAAAATCCCTCAAGTGGAAACCTCCCCTTAAGGTAAGGAGGAGGAGGAGGGAAAGGAGGGGTATCGCTAACAACACCAAGAACTGTACCATCTGCCGCCGGGCTATATCCAGGGATATCCTTATGGACATCAGGTGAGGAGGCAGAGGGATGGACAGATAGATAGAGGTAGAATCATAGCGAGCTAGCACTGTATGGAGAAATCCGGCTTCGTCGGACACATTTTTCTATCGAAAAATGTACAAATTTAGCCTGCTGTCAAAAATAGATTAAAAAATATGCTGGCTCGCGATATGTAAGCAAAATTCCTTTGGTCTATCTATCTATCTATTGCCGGACGCCGTGATCCCCGAAGGGGTGGCCACAAACGAAACGCCCCCATGCACCTCTGTCTCCAGTCAGTTGACGCCCCTCCTCCCATCCAGCACTACTTTCACGCATATACTTCTTAACTCCATCCTTCCACCTCTCTCTCGGTTTACTCTCCCTCTCTGTCCTTCCACCTCGCTCTCGTACACTGTCTTAATCATTCTCTCGCTTCCCATACATTCCACATGGCCGAACCATCTCAAGGTGTTTCCTTTCACACTTTCCAGCACATTTTCCTCCACACCACACCGCTCTTGTACTTCCTCATTCGTCTGTCTATCCCTCCATGTAACTCCGCATGCAATTCTCAAGTAACTCATTTCCACCCCTCTCACTCTTGGTTTGTGTCTCTCCAACAACGTCCATGCTTCGCTCCCGTCAGTCAATGTCGAGATTACCACACTGTCATGTAAGGACTTCTTTACCTCCATACTGACCACCCTATTTCTTGTCACTGCTTTCAGCGTTCCTACAACCCTCTTCCCCTGTTGCACCCTCTCCCCTCTCCCGCACTTCATACTCCCATCTTTCATCAATACACTGGCCAAATACTTAAATGAGCTGACATTCTCATTAGCCTGACCGTTCAACTTTACCTCACACTCTGTGGCTGCTACCCCTGTCGGCGGGGAGGGTTCTGTGGGGGCACTCGGTTATGGCCTTGGAATTGCTCGGGGCCTTGGGGCTGTTCGGCCAGGCAGCTTGGGGAACAACAACAACAACAACAACCCCTTTCAAAGACAATAACCTTACTCTTCCCCGCATTCACTTTCAGATTCCGTTTTTCACACACTATTCCATCCTTTTGGTAAAAAAAAAAAAAAAAAAAAAAAAAATCTCCTCTCCTAACCCAACCCCCTATTTCTTCCCCCAGGTTCTGCCGAGAGGAAGACATAATCAAGAACTACGTGAACAAGCCGCGGATTAAGAAGAACACCCGTAGCCACAGTGTTCCTAGCCGGCCACCCACCTTTTCTTATACCTCCACCTCCACCTCCACACCCACGCCCGCACCACGCCGCCTAGTTCACCACACCACCCAGGACTATGACGGTAACATATAGATACATAGAAAGATAGATGAATAGATAGATAGAACTAAAGTAATGTGGTTCGCAGACAGACCCCTATTTTGCATATATATATATGCAGTATATATATATATATATATATATATATATATATATATATATATATATATATATATATATATATATATATATATATACAAAGGAAACTGTAGGTAGATTGATTCGCAATCAATTCTTTTCAATTCTTCATTTTATTCATGCGTCATTTTAGGTAACAAGAATACAATAATTATAAATATTTTTGATAGGAGTCGCCGTATTTGTCCATTTTCCATCGATGTGTGTTATAGTCTAGTCGCTGTAAGTAGGCGAACAATCATGATCTCTAATCTCTGTAACTCACAAACGACTAGAGTAATCAAGCTAATATTTCTACCATCTGGGAAGAGTCAGTCAAGGAATAGATGTGGAAATTTACAGCCAATTTGCTCTAGCCCTTTTAGAGTTACAGAGGATAGAGGTCATGATTTCTCGCCTACTTACAGCAAATAGGCTATAGCCCTGTGTTGTTCTCCCTCCCTCAGATATGGTGAACGCCCTCCTGTCCTCCCGCACCTCCTCCACCTCCTACAGGTACCAGAGACCAGCCAACACCCACACTCCATCCTCCTACACCCCTTACTCCACCACCACCACCACATCCACCACCTCCTCTTGCCAGGACTCGTGCAAGGACTCTGATAAGGATGATGATGACTGCTGTTGTTCATCCACTAGTGCTTCCACCTCTACATCCACTCCCTCCTCCACTACTACCACCACCACCAACTCCACCCAAGGAAGCATCTCCACTGCCAAGCCCTCCACTACCTCCACCTCCAAGCCCTCCACCACCACCTCAAGGTCCTCCTCCACGAACGAGGCCTCATCCAGGAACACCAACACCCCCTCCTCCTCCAACACCACCTCCGCAAGAGTTTCCTCCACCAACGCCACCTCCACCCCGAAAACCTCCACCTCCAATACCCCTACCACCACTACCACCTCCTCCTCGGCCTCCTCCTACTCCAACGGTGCTCGCCCTCGAAGACCCACCTCCCTGGCCCTGGAGACATCGACAGCCACCGCCTCACTCTCCAGCCCCACCTCCTCCTCGAACTCCTCTTCAAACTCCTCCTCCTCCTCCTCCATCTCTTCACGCGTTGAAGGTAAATATTAAAATACCGCATCAGTGACATCAATTTATGGAAGTAACTTTTATGTGTGATTTTTTTTTGTTTTTTTGTGCGTTGTGTGGCTCTGTCTCGAGTCGGCCACCCCCCATAAAAAAGGGGTATGTGCCTGCCAGAGTATATAGACAGACATATAGACTTTTATGCAAATATATACACAAATTAAATTAAGTCAATATAAATGCAAATATCAGAACTACTATATTCTTGAGTACGATATCTTTCTATGTCGAGTTTTGGGTTTCATTGTTTGAGTACTGGTAACATAAAGAAGATTGTGTTAGGTGTAGTAATTGTGTAGTGATTTTTATTGCAGGTGGAGGGTTTAATACAGTGGCAAACTTAGTACCATTGACGTTATACTCTTAACATTATCACTTCCTGCCCCAGGTGGTGTGAAGACCGGGCGACCCCCCAGGAACGCCACCCAGGAGGAGTACGACCGTTGGCTGGCCTTCCAGTTGGCCAAGGCGGAAGACGACCTGCCGCCTTCCGAGTTCAACCGCAAGCATGTCCGTCCTTCCTACCAGCGCTCCGTATCCATGCCAGAACGGGCGGTAAGAAGCTCCAATTTACCTTTAGTCTAGTTAACCTTTAAAAGCGAAGCTATGGTATTTGAAATGTCCCGCCATGCGAAGGTATTTTGGTTCACTCCTGACGAAAATCGTCATATTTACCATATGTATATAATATTATAATTATTTATCCATATGCGCCTATTTTACTTGTAATATGAACATATGAACATTATAAAACAATAAAACAAGTGGTAATAGCGATTGGCTGGTGAAAATCCTATATTTTAGCCCCGCGATCGTAATCTGATCCGGATCAGCGAGAGAGACCTACCCTCCCTCTCTCGTGTTTCACATGGTACTGAGAGACTAGAGGAGGTCTGAGACTGGTTATAGGGTTGAAGAAAGACTCCGCAATCCTCCCCCCTCTCTCCTAGACGTACTCACGCAAAAATACTCGATAAATATCGGGAATAATAGGGAAAATACCGGATAATTGAGGAGGGAGGGGAAGGGACACATGTGGAGGAGTGATAAGAGGTATGGAGGGGAATTATCTCCCTTAATAAAAAAAAAAAAAAATCTATGTGATTGAGGGAGGCAAAAGGCAGAACTGCCTATAGCGAGCGCCTCCCCCATAGTTGAAAGAGTAATAGGGCCAAAATCAAGGGATGCTCGAGCCAAAATGCCTGGACACATGGAGTTTGAAGCAATTTAAGTCATAGGAAGAGGGAAAGACTGATTCTGGGAGAGAGTTCCAGAGCTCAGCTGTTGAGTAGAAGAAAGACAGAGTAATGTTTCACTCTCGGGTTGGAGAGTTGCACAGAGTAGGGGTAGGATTGAGTTGCAAGACGGGTACCACGTGCCGTACGTAAAGGAGGTGGCATACACTGGGAAAGCTCTGAGGAACACTGATTATTATAGTAGCGATAGAATAGCGAGAGAGATGCAACATTGCGGCGGAGAGAGAGAGATTGCAGAGAGTTGGTGAGTATATTGCTTTGTTTGAGTGCCAGTTGGGTGTTTTGAAAGGCTTCACCCAGTAAAACCTCTTTAGAGTTCTGGCGTCTTTCTCGGGTTAACACTGGACGATTTTAATCAGTTAGAGAAAGAACTGACGATTTTAGTGAACTGCAGGGTGCTATGATACTTCTTAAACAAGATTATTAAGGTATGTATGCTGTTTCTTCAGGCATTCTGTGATAAAAAATAGTTCTATAATGTATTATAATAATATAAAACTGTAAGCATTACCTTAATTTTGTTTAAAGTAACAACAATAATATGCAAATTATGAAGTACCTTTTACAATATATGAAGGATAAATCAAATGGATGCAGCAGCGATACACCTTGACTTAATAGGTTCTGATGCTTATTAAAGTATCTATTCTTTAAAGTTTGTTTTCATTCTAAAATAATGTTATAAAGTTTATTTATTGATGTATCCCCAACAGGAGAGCTCAACAGACAGCAGCAGTAGTGATACAGACGATTCCCGATCCCCCACTCGTCGCAGCTCCCGCCGCCCCCCAGCCATCCCGAGGTCCTCCCAGGCCTCCGCTTCCGCCTCCTCCGTCCCTACCAGCAAGAGCACGCCCATCAGCAAGTCCTCCAGTGACTCCAAAGCCGGCACCAGTAGAAGCGGTGGTAGTGGCAGCAGCAGCAACAGCAGCAGCAGCAGTAGCGTACTTAGCACCGGTGCCAGGCCAAAGATAACGGGCTTGAAGAAAAGGGTGTCGTTCAAGGAGGACACGGTGAGTCGTCATTTTCTGTTGGTCATCTAAACTAATACTGTTCTTCTTGATAAATCCTTTTAATATCATTACCGTTTTCTTCTATTCCAAATATCAACAAGGGCCCCAATGTACCATTCTCTCTGGGTTATTTGTTGAAAAGGACTTTTATCAATTTACAAACAGATGAATTTCACTATATGACTGATACTTAAGTTGCAAATGTAAAATGATGAGAGACAATTTCAATACGTATTTCTCTCACCTGCAGCCTCCAGTACGACGTGAGGCTCCAGTGCTGCTACCGTGTGAGTTCTGTGAGGAGGTATTCCCCGAGCGTGACCTCATGAGACACCAAACCAGCTGTGAACACAACGAGACCCAGTTGCCCCGGACCTCCCGCCTGGCTCACCGTGCTGCCTCTTCCACACCCACGTCACCCACACTCACCTCACCCACCAGGACCATTGCTTCACCCATTGGTCGAGTCTCTTCCATCAGTCCCTCTGCCAGTACCTCGGGGTCACCATTACCAGCCCCTAGAAGTACTGCCACTAGGACACCCACTCCTGTCTGTGCTCCACCTCGGAAAACCACAGTGGCGAACCCTGCCTCAACAGCAGTGCCTTTAAAAACTCCCGAGGGAAGTAATAGGAGTCCTGCTCTTAGCTCAAGAAGAAGGAGCCCAACGTTGAGCCCTCCACCAGGACCACCGACAACCACAATAACCATTGTGGATCAGCCATCTCCTTCTGTGGTGTCCCCTGGTCACATTGCTGCATCCAGCCGTCCCTTCAGTGTTAGTCCTGCACCCAGCAGTTCAAATAGCAGTGGATCTGTCAGCAGCAGCAGCTCTGCCTCACCAATACCTACCCACACACCCACCAGGGACACTACATTGCCTGATACTCCCACCACTGACTTGGAAATAGATATGGAGGATGAGGACACCCCTTACATGAGGCCGCGGAAGGGTCGCCTTTTGTCGTCTGCAATTTTCTCTTGGCGCAATATTTCGGCCACTGGCTGTCCCAAACGTGGATATGTTCGCTCCAACACGGCACCCCTTGAGGACACTGGCGTCGACGAAGACCATCCTTCCCAGCCTGTAACAACCAGTCTCTCTGCTTCACTGCTGCCTGAACCACCAACCTCTGACAGCCCATGTCCAGCACCAGACCCACCCACTACAGTAACTGATAAATATATACAATCATCGTCACAGCAACAAAAGGAGCAAGAGCAACAGACCCAACAAAATACGGGGCTATCACAAAAGTTACAGGAGTCACAGTCACATCAACAAGCGCCAAAGCAATCTGAATCACAAACAAACTCCCAAAACCAGTCACAAAATACATCACAGACAACCTCGGCCCCAGACCGTCCAGAATTGGTCTTCATAAAAAATCCCAACAAGTACCGGGCACCTCCTCCGCCGCAGACTCCCCCCAACATCCCCGCCTCAGCACCCATCATCACACAAAAACTAATTGCACCACAGAAACCAGTGACCATCCCCTACACCTACATGAATGGCCACGATCCCTCACAACCCACCTCCAAGCAAACTGCCAATACTATCAACGTCAACACGAACGATTCCACACAGTCTAGCAAGACCCAACAAGTAAATGGGTATCTGAAATTCGACAGTAAACCCATGATGAATGGGTATACTCAAAAGGAACTGGAGGACCTCATACCGTGCGAGTTCTGCAAGAAAGTATTCAGTCCTGAGAAATTTCAAAGCCATCAGGTAATTACTGATCTATTTTGTCTTGAAATATATTATCTAGAGGGAATATGATTGCATAATTATGAAGTAGAGAAAAGTAATTTATATCCACTTCTAATAGAACATAAATTGTTTATATATGGCTAGAAAAAAAATTCTTTATATAATTAAGTATCCAACTGTTGACTAATTATTACACATATTTCCCTATCACTAAATGTTTTTCAATCAATGCTTTCTTTATCCAACTTCCTTATCTTTTTCAATATAATATATCTTCCAACAGACCATGTGTGAGGCGACATACTGGCCTCCGGCTCTTCGTCCAACCTCCCCACCTCCCCCCACAACCCGCATCACCTCCCCTCTCCCCACCATCAAGCCCACCTCTCCTACTCCCTCCAGAGTCCGTCCCACCCAGGCCCTGGACCAGTCCACCTCGCAGAAGGTCAGCCGCCAACGTCCAGAGACCAAGAGCCCTTTACCAGAGCCAAAAATCGCTTGCCCAGAAACCAAAAGCCCTAAGCCAGTTTCAAAGACCCCTCAACCAGAGACGAAAAGCCCACGACCAGAATCAAGATCCATACGATCAGGAACAACAAATTCTACAACTGAAACAAATAGCACACGAACAGAAACCAAAAGCTCTCGACCAGAGACTAAAAGTCCTTTGCCAGAAACAAAACGTCATAGACCAGAAACCCAAAGTCCTCGACCAGAGACCAAAAGTCCTCGATCAGAGACCAAAAGTCCTCGATCAGAGACCAAATATCATCGATCAGAAGTCAAAGCCTCCAGAACAGAAACCAAGTACTCCGAGTCCGAGTCAAGAACCAGTAGGGGAGAGCGCAACAAGAGCCCCGGACCCAAGAGCCCGATCCCCGCTCGTCACAAGAAAGGCCCGGCTCCCCCCCCTCCCCCAGCTGAAGAAACCACAAAGGACTCAACACCCAAGACCTCAGATCGCCAGAAGAAAAGCACATCACCCGTCAGGAGTAGGATGGAAAGGTAGGGGATTATAACATTAAGCGGGGTGACCTGCATTTTTCTCTGTCTTGGTTGTATCCATTCGGCTCCATTCAGCCTACTGTTTTAAGATATTTATCCCCATCCAGGTGTCAATTTACCTTCTCGCCAGCATTTTATGGAGAAATCCGGCTTCAACCGGAGACATTTTTCCATCAAAATAAGTACAAATTTAACCAGCTGTCTAACTCATCAGCCTATCTAAAATATGGTATAAATTGACACATGGATGGGGATAAACGTCTTAATACAATAGGCTAAATGGAGCCAAATGGATACAACCCAGAGAGAAAAAAAAAAAACAGGTCACCCCCCTTTAAGGACCAATACATCTTTCTCATTTAATTATTGAAAAAAAGGCATAATAAAAGAAAGTCTATGAATATTGACATACCTTATTACTTAAGGGGTGATTTTCACTTGAGAGTGTTATTTTCTGGACCCCCTTCTCCCTCGTGTTTAACCCCTTTAGTTTGGTATTATAAGACGTTTGCCCCATTAGTTTGCCGAATTTAAGACCATACGCCCTATTTCAGTCAATTTTAAAACCTTTCGTGCCATTTAGGTGTCGATTTTTTCCTGGCGAGCGATAGCGAGCCTGTAATTTTGTAGGAACCGGCCTTCGGCCGGCACATTTTTCTACCGAAAAATTTACAAATTTATCTTGAAAGGAGGTCATGGGGGTGTAATTTCGAGCTTGATGGAAGTCTAGGAAACACTAAAAACCTCCCCTTAAGTATGTTCCAAGTAAGAGTAATGTTTCAGAGTGAATTGTATAGTTCCACATGATGGCCACACCCTGTTCCAACTAAGTAGACCACAAACCTTGAACATTAACCTCAATAACTCACAAACAGCTAGAGTAATCCAGCTAATATTTCTACCATTTGGGAAGAGTCAGCCAGGGAATAGGTGAGGAAATTCACAGCCCATTTGCTCCATCCCTTTTTGAGTTATGGAGGTTAGGGTTCACGAATTCTGGCCTACCTACTTGAAACAGGGTATAACATAGTGGGATAAAGAACGATAGAGAGCTTCAAGATATAATTAGATAGGCATATTCAATTCAATCCAATTCAATACGAAGAAACGTTGCATCCCTTGCATTATTCTACAGATATTTTCACAGCACTTGTTCCGAGGAACTTGCTTCAATTGTACCGCCTCTCCACATCTTTCCCCGTAGAACTAGGGCAGCTGAGAGCACCCATGAATTTACACTTTCTCCTCCACAATGCAGAACTTCTGCTTATCAGAATTCATTTATTCCCAGAGCTACTACTCTTTGGAATTTACTTCCCTCGAATTGCTTTCCACAAACTTACAATCTACAAATGTTTAAATCCAGTTGTTACAAACATTTTATGAATGGAGGATGCCTTTAGGCACATGGACCTTTTTGTTTTATCTGTGTTTTTCCTTCCTCCGTTCATTGTCTCTTAAAAAAAAAAAAAAAAAAAATATATATATATATATATATATATTTCGTAATATACATAAGATTATATACATTATATATACATTATGGACGAGATGGCTTGGCTGTGAGGGTAATCTGACGGGTGTGGGCCATTTGGCTCTCTGCAGACCCCTGTTTTCTTATGTTGACCTCTGACCATGTTGGTGAGGTCAGTCCTCATAGTATTAGTGAGTTGGGCCTATGATTGGGCCTTATAATTAGGGTTGGGTGTGAGAGGGATCTGCCTTGTGTAGGCCAATCGGCTTTCTGCAAACTCCCATTTTCTTATGTTATTATGTAACAACTCAATGGCTTTGCTATTTCTTTGTCAACATTAAGTCCTTTCGTGCTATTTAGATATAGATTTTTTCCTGGCGAACGATACTGAGCCTGTAATTTTGGAAGAACCGGCCTTTGGCCGAGACATTTTTCTACCGAAAAATGTACAGATTAATCTAGAAGGGGAATCTAATGGATGTGTTGGTAAATTTGATGGAGGTCTAGGGAGGAAACTAGAAAAATAATGAATAAATGCAAAAATCAACCAAAAAGTGAACCATCTCCCCTTAAACAATTTGTGTTCCAGGTCCCACTCTGTCATGGACGACCGGATCTACCAGAAGAGCGAGAGCAACTGGATCAATCGGCGCCTGGAGCGGACCAACAGCATCAAGGAGACCACTTCCCGGTCCCGGTCCACCTACTACAGTCCCAGCAGCATCGCCCGTCGCTGGAGCTCCCGCGAGTTCCTGCACAGCAACAGTGTGGAGCCTACGTCGTCTTACTCGTCCAGCGGTGCGTAGCGTATACCATAGTGAAATCATTTGGCTATGAAATCTCTCGTGTGATACCGGCTTTAGTATAACTTGCTCACATAGTGGTCTCAGTATCCAATTAGAGATCCTATAGTTATAAATATTAGTTACTATAGGTTCTCTATATCCAATCCCCCCCCCCCCTATTAGAAGAGACCTAGAGAAAAGACCACACAACTCATGACTCAAGTAAGTCGATAACTCATGTATGTATGTATTGTATGTACCAGTATATACTCAGGCACATACCCTATAGCTGGGGGTGGCCGACTCGAGACAGAGGCTGAACAGAAATAACATTAAAAGTTCTTAGGGTCCAGGTCCACTTTCACGTTCTCTCTGTCTTGTAGAGTAGGTGAATTTTACGAGGGGAAGAGGATTCCTAGCTTTCTGCCCCAAGAAGGAAAAGTAAGACAGTAAGAGAGACAGAAACGGTTAAGGTTGGTTAAAGGATGCCAAACCTCACACTGGATAGGACCAGCCCTCACCCGATAAATCATACCAATAGATAATTGAAATGAGTTGGAGACGAAAAACTTGCCACCGTAAAGCTGGTTGTGTGCCATAAAGGTGGTTGTGTTCCGTAAAGGTGGTTGTGTTCCGTAAAGGTGGTTGTGTGACTCTGGTTCTCGTTATTCTAGGTTGGAGTGGCAGTACCAGCAACCTCGCGTGGAGTGGCAGCAACAGCAACCTCTACTCCAGCAGCACCGGGGGGTTCACGTCCGGGCACGGGTGGTCGTCGCACGTCAACATGGTGCGCGACGATGTGAGGAACAGGGCCGCCGCTTCCTCGTCCGCTGCGTCGGCTTCGTCCTCCTCTTACTATGGTGAGAGATTGAGGCGCTGGGGTGTACATTTCATTTTAACAGAGCAGTTCTTAAATTCTAGCCCAGGCCAGGGTAAACGTTGTAACCGTCAGAGAAGGATTTGAACTACAAATATAATCTACAAGACATTTTTGTTATTGTTGTTGATCGCCAAAAGTCATCAACCAAATGGCTGCGGGAGACGTTCTGGAACACTATGGCAATTTAAAGCAATTTACAGGCTCTTAAAGCCTCTTAAAGCCTGTAGAAACGAGTGCTATTGAGCGGGAGCGTGGCAGGCTCCCCTCCGCTCTCCAGCATACCAGCCGGGGTACTGAGACTCTCGCCTCATATCTCACGAGACAATGCAGCGCTGCCAAAGGCAAAAGTAGCGTGACATTGCTCATAATTAGCGAATATTTGGCGATGTCTATGGTAGTGCTGCGGATGAATCCCGCGCACTATGAAGCTCGTTTTCTTATGTTCTATGTTCATATACCCTAAGACCAACATATTTGACCTGATGCTTCCCACCATGACCTGACCTAAGCCTCACCTGACCTAACTCTTCATATTTGACCTGACGCTTCCAACCATCACTTGACCTAATCCTCCCCGGCGTCCAGGCCATAATAATAAGCCCAAATGGTGGAATAAAGATATTTCAAACTGCCTGCTTGCTAAAAAATTTGCTAATGATAGATTAAAATCCTCACAAAATGACGAAGAACGGCTGAAATTTGTAGAGCTACGACGCAAAGCCAAAAAGTTAATTAAGCAAAGTAAAAAGACCTTAGAGTTACATATTGCGAATCAAAGTAAAACAAACCCGAAAGAATTCTATAGTTATATCAGAAAGAAAAAAGTAGTTACTTCAACTGTTGGACCGTTAGTCGATGAAAATGGAGAATACACCAAAGACGAAGAACAAATGAGTAATGCCCTCAATACCTTCTTTGCATCAGTTTTTACAACAGAAGACCTCAGTGATATCCCTACACCATCGCCGATTCAGATTGATAATTCAGATGTTTTAAGCAATATCACCGTTACAGAGAGAGAAGTATTGAATTGTTTAGATAAACTCAAGGTAAATAAAACGCCTGGACCTGATACAATCTCGCCTAGAGTTCTAAAGGAAGCTAAGGATGAGCTCTCTAAACCACTGACATTACTATTCAATAAATCCTTGCAGTCTGGAACTATGCCCGATCAGTGGAAGCTAGCCAACGTAACACCGATATTCAAAAAAGGCAGCAAATCCCTATCCAGTAACTATCGTCCAATTAGCTTAACCTCAGTTGTATGTAAAATGCTAGAAACGGTCATACGAGACAGACTCGTAAATCACTTAGAGGAAAATAACATACTTAAAGATACTCAACACGGCTTTCGTAAAAAACGTTCCTGTTTAACAAACCTCTTAGACTTCTTCCACGATATCCTCAACCTCTACGATGAGAGTAAAGCTGTAGATATTATATACCTTGATTTTCAAAAGGCCTTTGACAAAGTTCCCCACAAACGTTTACTGCTAAAACTAAAAGCGCATGGAATACAAGACGGTGTGTTGAAATGGATAGAAAATTGGCTCAGCGACAGAAAGCAAAGAGTAGTCATAAACGGTAAGGCATCAAAATGGACCAATGTAAGTAGCGGAGTACCCCAGGGATCGGTACTAGGACCAATTCTCTTTCTAATTTACATCAACGACATAGATGAGGGTCTCACCTGTACAATCTCAAAATTTGCTGACGATACAAAAATTGCAAATAGCGTACTCTCAAAAGAACAAGTTGACGATATGCAACACAATCTAGATAAATTGTCATGTTGGGCCCAAATTTGGCAAATGAGTTTCAATGCGGATAAATGTAAAGTACTACATATCGGATACCTAAATGAGAAAGCAAACTATTCGATGAATGGCACTCAGCTTAAGAATGTAAACAGAGAAACCGATCTGGGAGTAACAATATCGAGTAACCTAAAACCGAGTCAACAATGTTCAGAAGTTGTTAAGAAGGCAAACAAAATAATTGGCTTTATAGGCAGGTCATTTGAGCATAAATCCAAAGAAGTTATCCTAACCCTTTACAATTCCTTAGTCCGCCCTCTTCTGGAATACTGCGTTCAATCCTGGTGCCCTTATTACCAAAAAGATATAAACAAGCTAGAACGAGTTCAACGTAGAGTTACCAAAATGATACCTAGCCTAAAGAACAAACCATACGAAGAGCGTCTTAGAGAATTAAATCTATTTCCTTTAACCCAGCGCAGATTAAGAGCGACTTAATTCAAGTGTTCAAAATCATCAAAGGCATCGACAATATGAACTGTAGTAAGTACTTCACTATCGACCAATCTAATTACACGCGGGGAAACGGTTGCAAAATTATTGGTAAATCTTTTAACTCGCACGAATCTAAGAATTTCTTCTTCAATCGAGTTGTCAACTTGTGGAATGGGCTTCCCCGAAACGTTATAGACTGCATCACCGTTGATCATTTAAACTCCGCCTAGACAAATATCTCGCATCAAACCCGCGACTGACTGCGTTTGTAAATGAATAACTTTATTTTATCCCCCCCTCAGTTACTAACCCATCTGTCCCCTACTAACTTCCTAATCCTGCCACGGACATTAGTTCCAGGGCAGTAATTCCCTTTCCAATGTTCCCTTACCCACTCTAAACCACTGTTTGGACACTTGATCCTCAGTGTTTTGGAGGACAAGCAACCTAGAAGGGTCACTGGATCTGTTGTTGCTTGATTTCCTTTGTACTCCTTTGTACTCCTTTGTACTCCCCTGACCTGACTCTTCATATTTGACCTGACGCTTCCAACCATCACTTGACCTAATCCTCCCCTGACCTGACTCTTCATATTTGACCTAACGCTTCCCACCATGACCTGACCCAATCCTCCCCTGACCTGACTCTTCTTCCAGGTCACAACGCAGGGGAGACAGATAATGGTGGTAGTGTCGGTGGTGGTATGATGACGGAGAAGGGTGATAATATAGAGACACTAGGTCGAAGGCTCAAAGTTAGGTCCCCCACAATCTCAGAGACGGGACAAACCAGCCTAAGCTTGACTCCGGTCCAGAACGGTAATTGGATGTTTTGGGGGTTTGTGTGGCCCTTGGATAACTTTGCTTGATTGCCTCCCCTTCCTATCTACCTGCCAAATTATGTCAAATTCTATGATGTTAATATTTGCGTTGGATTGCGTATTTTGTCGACCTTGGATTACTCTGCTTGAATGCCCCCTTCCCTTCCCCCCCCCCCCCCTCCACCTGCCAAATCATGTCAAATTCTATTATGTTAATGTTTGCATTGGGTTGTGTTTCTGTCGACCTTGGATTACTCTGCTTGAATGCCCCACCTTCCCCCCCCCCCCAATCTACCTGCCAAATCATGTCAAATTCTATGATGTTAATATTTGCATTGGGTTGGGTTTTTGTGTACCTTGACTGCCTTCGACCCTGTTATGTACCTACCAAATCGAGTCAAATGCTATGATGTTAAAATTTGCTTTGGGTTGTGTTTTTGTCGACCTTGGATGACTCTGCTTGATCCCCCCCCCCTCCCCCCTCCTTATCTACCTGCCAAATCATGTGAAATTCTATGATGTTAATATTTGCATTGGGTTGTGTTTTTGTGTACCTTTGACTACCTTCAACCCTGTTATGTACCTGCCAAATGAAGTCAAATTCTACTAAGTAAATATTTGCGTTGCATTGTGTTTTTGTCGATCTTGGATTACTCTGCTTGACTGCCTCCTTCCCTGTTATGTATGTACCTGCCAAATCAAGTCAAATTCCACCAGGTTATATAAATTATAGGTTAGCTTCTGCGTATGTGGATCTTGGATGGCATCGCTTAACACATTACCATCAAGTTAACCCCTCGAGGATTATGACGCAATTTGACAGTTACTTCTGGCTATCATTACAAGATGTTATGCTGCTTAGGAAGGATCTGTGGGAATGATAAGGGTAAATACAATCTCAATTAAGGGGAGATATTTAGGTTGTTCCCTAGACCTCTATCAAGCTAAAAACTACACCCCCTACACCCCCTTTCAAGATAAATTACACCCCTTAGACCTCCTTTCAAGATAAATTTGTACATTTTTCGGTAGAAAAATTTCCCGGCCGAAGGCCGGTTCCTCTTAAATTACAGGCTCGCTTTCGCTCGCCAGGAAAACATCGACACCTAAATTGCACGAACGGTCTTAAAATTGACAGAAATTGGGCGAAAGTTCTTAAAATCGTCTAACCTATCTCCAAATCTTTAAACAGCATTGGGGTTAAACACGAGGGAGAAAGGGATTCAGAAAAAAAATCCTCCAGGTGAAAATCTCCCCTTAACCCTCAAGACTTCCCCATTTTTTTTTTTTTTTTTTTTTTTTTTTCTATATTCCAACTTACTTCCTCTCGGGCATAGGCTGAGAGCCTTAACATTCACCGCTTTACAATGAACAGTGAAGCCCGTGAGGTCTTGTTCCAGTCTAGGGAGTGAGACATGTGAAGCACGTAGAGCACAACGAGCACCTGCCATCTTGCCTTCACATGAGGCACGGTGCTCACTCATGGCCCGAAACGACCCCATCTCTGAAGCCACCTCGTTCCCGTGCTTCACTCTCTCACCCCCTACACTCGGACTCTCACACTTACACACACACAACGCCACCTGTTGAGCAGATAACTCACCAGGCATTGCACCCCTATAGCATATTTTGAATATGGGAATATTCATACAGTGCTATTTAATCAGGGAACAATGAGGGTATTTTATTGACGTTTCGGTGGGCTTGTGGTAATGCACTGATACTAGATACAGTACAAATTCCATCCCAATAATATCATCCCATTGATACATCGGGATTTGAACCCGGGACCTTTGGATTACCAGGCCAGTGGCAAGACCACTCCACCACACCTCCCCTTCCTAATCTGCATAAAATCGTCTCCTAGTAGCCAGAATAAAGTCAAGACGCGTCCGATCCTCAAGGGGTTAATAACAACGTTGGATTGTTTTTAGTTAAGGGGGGGGGGGGGTCACCGGCTTTTTTGTATCTTTCTGTCCTTTTCTCTCTTTCCCTGGCTTGGTATCCATTCGGCCCCATTCAGCCAACTGTTTTAAGACGTTAATCCCCATCCAGGTGTAGATTTCTTCCTGGCGAGCGATAGCGAGCCAGCATTGTACGGAGAAATACGGCTTCGCCGGAGACATTTTTCTATCGAAAAATGTAAAAATTTAGCTTGCTGTCAAAACAAAAATATGTATATATGCTGGCTCGCTACCGCTCGCCAGGAAAATATTGACACCTGGATGGGGGTAAACGTCTTAAAACAGTAGGCTGAATGGGGCCGAATGGATACAAGCCAAAGAGAGAGAGAGAGGGAGAGAAAGAGAGAAAGAAAAAAAAAAGCGAGGTGGGCTCCCTTAAGTGGAATGATTGTTGCTCTCCCCCCCCCCCCCCAAACCCCCACCCCCCCCCCTCCTTCCTCATGTTTAGCCCCATTAGTTAGTTTTCAGATTTTTTTTTTTTTTTTTTTTTTTAAAGCTTGATGGAGGTCTAGGGAGGACACTAAAATATACATGGCCTACATACAAAGGTAAATATAGTGTATATGCTAGGCTAGCTAGGCGCTCATCCCTCCTTAAGGGGAGGTTTCTAGTTTGTTTCCTACTCCTCCAGCAATCTTAAAATTTCACCCCCTTGAGCCCCTTTCAAGATAAATTTGTACATTTTTCGGTAGAAAAATGTCCCGGCCGAAGGCCGATTACTCTTAAATTACAGGCTCGCTATCGCTCGCCAGGATAAAATCAACACCTAAATGGCGTGAAAGGTCTTAAAAATTGACAGAATGGGGTGGAAATTCTTAAAAATCACCAAACTAATGGGGCAAACGTCTTAAAATCTCAAAAGCAATGGGGCTAAACATGAGGGAGAAAGGGGTCAAGAAAAAAGTCCCTCAAGTGGAAATCTCCCCTTAATGGGGTGGTTGTCGCTTTTTCTGGACCCCCTTCTCCCTCATGTTTCGCATAGTAGTTTTGAAGTTTTAAGACGTTCGTTCCATTAGTTTGCGATTTTGAGACCTTTCGCCACATTTCTTTGAAAATGTTATGACATTTCGTGCCATTTAGGTGTTGGGTTTTTTCCTGGCAAGCGATAGCGAGCCTGTAATTTTAGAATGTCCCGGCCTTCAGCCGGGACATTCTTCTATCGGAAAATGTAAACATTTATCTTGAAAGGGGGTCTAAGGGGTGTTTTTTTAAGGGGAGTTTTCCACTTGAGGGATTTTTTTTCGAACTTCCTTCTCCCTCATGTTTAGCCCCATTGCTTGTGAGATTTAAAGACGCTTGCCCCATTAGTTTGGCGATTTTAAGAACCCTCGCCCCATTTCTGTCAATTTTAAGACCATTCGTGCCATTTAGGTGTCGATTTCTTCCTGGCGAGCGATAGCGAGCCTGTAATTTAAGGGGAATTTTTGCAACCGAAAAATGTACACATTCATCTTGAAAAGGGGTCAAGGGGGAGTAATTTTAGGCTTGATGGAAGTCTAGGGAATCAACTAAAAACCTCCCCTTAAAGCTTGACGGAGGTCTAGCGAGTAAACTTCAAAATAAATCATATAAATATATATTTAGACCCCCAAAAACACACCAATGTATTCCCCCTTAATGGTCAAACGCAGACTTTGCTTGCCCCCCCCCCCCCCTGTTATATGCCCTCTACAGCAAGGTCATCTCCATCAAGTTAATATCGGCTTTGGGTTGGGTTATTTCTGTACCGCCAATGCATTTACCTTGACTGGCCTGTGCTATCAAGATCAAGTTTATTGTTATCAAGTTAATGGTAGGGTTATATTGTGATTGTGTGTGTGAGAGAGAGAGAGAGAGAGAGAGAGAGAGAGAGAGAGAGAGAGAGAGTAACACAAGGAAATTAAATAGTTTTCTCTATTCCTGTTCATTCCGATTAGATCACTGCTCACTTAAACACCCCATTGAAAAAAAAAAAAAAAAAAGTATACATTCGCTTTGTACCAGTACAGGTGGGGGACAGGAGTACCCTCGGACACCTAAATGACCCTTATCGTACCGTCATTAAACCTATCATTGTTGAGAGTATTTAAGGGGAGAAAGGCCGTTTTTCTGGTCCCCCTTTCTTCCTCGTGTTTAGCCCCATTTGTTTTCAGATTCTAAGACGTTCGGCCCATTACTTTGGCGATTTTAATACCTTTCACCCCATTTCATTGTCAATTTTAAGGCATTTGGTGCCATTTAAGTGTCGATTTTTTCCTGGCGAGCGATATCGAGCCTGAAATTATAAGAGGAAGCGGCCTTCGGCCGGGATTTTTTTTCTACCGAAAAATGTACAAATTTATCTTGAAGGGGGGTCTAGGGGGTGTTTCTAAGCTTGATGGAGGTCTAGCAATGAAACTAAGAAATATAGGAATAAATGAATTAATAGACCTAAAAAAAAAAAAAGGCCAGTCTCCCTTAACTCTATATTTGTTCCTTGACTGTACCACACATTGTACCATACGCAGGTGGGGGGGGGGGGGGGGGACAGAAGAAGCACCAGCAAACACTTTATACAGTAATTAACCCTTATGGTAGCTCCATTAAGGGGAGGTATTTAGTTTGTTCCCTAGACCTCCATCAAGCTTTAAATTACACCCCCTTGAGTCCCTTTCAAGATAAATTTGTACATTTTTCGGTAGAAAAATGTCCCGGCCGAAGGCCGGTTCCTCTTAAATTACAGGCTCGCTATCGCTCGCCAGGATAAAATCGACACCTGAATTGCACGAAAGGTCTTAATATGGGGTGAAAGTTCTTAAAATCGCTAAACTAATGGGGCAAACGTTTTATAATATCAAAAGCAATGGGGCTAAACATGAGGGAGAAAGGGGTCCAGAAAAAAAATCCCTCAAGTGGAGATCTCCCTTAAACCTATAGCCTAATTGTTGAGTATACAAGGGAGCCCAGACGGTATGGTGCGGCATAATGTACTGGTTCGGCTCAATGGTTTAAGGAAGGGGTTTAGTTTGCTCTCTAAATTTCCATCAAACTTTAAAAAAAAAAAAAAAAAAAAAAAAAAAAAAAAAAAAAAAAAAAAAAAAAAAAAAAAAAAACAAAAAAAAAACAAAAAAAAAAAACACAAGACCCCCCTTCGATATAAATTTGTACATTTTTCGGTAGAAAAATGTACCGGCCGAAGGGCGATTCCTCTTTAAATACAGGCACGCTATCGCTCGCCAGGAAAACAATCGACACCTAAATGGCACGAAAGATCCTAATATTGGCAAAGAAATGGGGCAAAAGGTCTTAAGCTCGGCAAACTAATGGGGCGAATGTTTTGAAACCTCATAACTAATAGGGCTAAACATGAGGGAGGAGGAGGAGGACTCGAAAAACCAACTGCCTCCCCTGAACTATGTAATTCCTTTTAGACTGTACCATACATTGTACCATAATACACAGGTGGAGCACGGTACAGGGACAGAAGCTCCAGCAGACCCCGACCAGCCTCGCTCTACACATCCAGGTACGTCAGAATGGTACGGCAATACTCATTAGGGTACAGTTGGGCAAATAAGTCATGTCGCGGCACCCAGTTTATATATTTCGAGCAAGAATTGGTATCAGTGCTATCTAAAGCATTATTTTATCGCTTCGAGTGAAATATACACACACATGTTCCTATCTTTAAACACTCTATTCAACATCTGACAGACATTAATGCTATCTAGAGCATTCATTTATCGCTTCGAGTGAGATATACACACATGTTCCTATCTTTACACACCCTATTCAACATCTGACAGACAGTAATACAGTGAGATATACACACGTTCCTATCTTTACACACCCTATTCATCATCTGACAGACAGTAATACAGTGAGATATACACACGTTCCTATCTTTACACACCCTATTCAACATCTGACAGACATTAATACAGTGAGATATACACACGTTCCTATCTTTACACACCCTATTCAACATCTGACAGACAGTAATACAGCACACAGCGAGCAAAACGTAACGACAGCGGCGACACGACTTATTTGACCCACTTTACAATTGTTCAAAAAAAAAAAAAAAAAAAAAAATTTTACCCACGCAAATAAATCATACATATACCCTGTTCCAAATTAGGTAGGCCAAACATCGCAACCCTCAATCCTATGTAACTCAAAAAGGGCTAGAGCAAATGGACTGTAAATTTCCACACCTATACCGTGGCTGACCCTTCCCAAATGGTATACATTATTATATTCTCTCCACCAACCAACTCTACTCCTAAAATCGATTAATGAAATTAACAGACACATGTTGCAGTCCGGGGATTCGAACCCAGGATGCTCACACCGAAAATCAACACACTATGCACTGCACCACGAAGACAGTAGATATTAGCTGGATTACTCTAGTCGTTTGTGAGTTATGGAGGTTAGTGTTCAAGATATTTGGCCTAATTACTTGGAACAGGGTGTAGATCACGAGTGTATATATATATATATATATATAATTATACAGTATATATACAGTATATATATATTATATATTGGAATGAATATATATGTTGAGCGGGACCGTCTTAATCCAAATTACATGTATTATCTGATTATAGTATCTATCTATCTATGTATCTATCTATCTATCTATCTATCTAGCTAGCTATCTAGCTAGCTAGCTAGCTATCTACATATATATATCTAGCTAAATAGCTATCTATGTATCAATTTATCTATCTATCTAGCTATCTAGCTAGCTATCTATCTAGCTATATACATATATATATCTAGCTAAATAGCTATCTATGTATCAATATATCTATCTATCTATCTATCTAGCTAGCTATCTAGCTGGCTATCTAGCTAGCTATCCCCTGATAGTGATACGTACGGCTCTCTCACTCACTCCCTCTCCCTCACTCACTCACACTCTCTCTCCCCTGATAGTGATACGCACGGTTCTCTCTACGATCTCCACTCCCCCACCCGCCAGTTCAACATTACCGACTCCTTCTCCTCCGCCTCGCTCGGATACAAGGTAAGAGAGAGATATTATCCCTCCTAAACTTCATAACATCGTCTAAATGTAGCGGAAATCAAGTAAGAAAGACGTCGCCGGTACAGAAGGGGTTAAGGGGGGTGACCTGTTTTTTGTTATTTCTGTCCTTTTCTCTCTTTCTCTGGCTTGTATCCATTCGGCCCCATTCAGCCAACTATTTTAAGACGTTTATCCCCATCTAGTGTCGATTTCTTCCTGGCGAGCGATAGCGAGCCAGCATTATATGAAGAAATCCGGCTTTGCCGGAGACATTTTTCGATAGAAAAATGTACAAATTTAGCCTGCTGTCAAACAAAAATAAAAAAATATGCTGGCTCGCTACCGCTCACCAGTAAAAAATTGACACCTGGATGGGGATAAACGTCTGGATAAACAGTAGGCTGAATGGGGCCAAATGGATACAAGCCAGAGAAAGATAGAACAGGACAGAACAAAAACAGGTCACCCCCCCCCCCCTTCATGGCAAAATATGAAACTAATATGTCTCTGCACCATATGAAGAAGACCAAGTGTGTATCATTGGGCTCTAGCACCATATTTCACTCCAATATCTGCAACATAACTTGAGATTGGAAGCCAAAGCGTCACATTTTTCCCTTGCCCCTCAACTTTCTCTTCATAATTGCTGAGGGGCACAGGGCCCTGGGTGGGGCTTTGGTTTCCCGGGCGTTTCCGCACCCTCCTCAGCTCCCCGCCATGGAGTGGCTTCGGTCACCCAGGCTTTATTGTGGTCGGCAGGGAGGGTTCTGTGGGGGTGCCCGGTTATGGCCTTGGAATTGCTCGGGGCCTTGGGGCTGTTCGGCCAGGCAGCTTGGGGAACAACAACAACAACAACAACATAACTTGAGAAATCTTGATGGGGGATACTTTGCCATTCCCCGTCCCTTGCAGAGAAACAAAGAATAACAGCTTACGAAGGATCTTGCTGAGATAACTAGACTCTGTTTCCTTTTATTGGGCGGTAAATTGCAAAGTTCCCATCAAGATTGTCTCAGTTATTTTGAAGAATGTGTAGTGAAGTGTGGTGTTAATTATATTATTTTTATTAATCTCACCACCACACCCCCAATGAAATTAATTAAAGTATATATGATCCACCGGGATTCGAACCCGGGTTATCACACACATATTTTTGCCACCTTAACCATTACACCACCAGGACGGTTAAAGGTTTATGCACACGCCTACGACTTATTATCCATTCTTGAATACTGGATATTAATCTAATCATGTTCATATTCCCAACCGCACTATGGTAGCCTACTTATAAGACTTGGTCTTAAGGGGAGATTTCCACTTGAGGGACTTTTTTCTTGACCCCTTTCTCCCTCATGTCTAGCCCCATTGCTTTTGATATTATAAAACGTGCGCCCCATTAGTTTAGCGATTTTAAGAGCTTTCACCCCATATTAAGACCTTTCGTGCAATTCAGGTGTCGATTTTATCCTGGCGAGCGATAGCGAGCCTGTAATTTAAGAGGAACCGGCCTTCGGCCGGGACATTTTTCTACCGAAAAATTTACAAATTTATCTTGAAAGGGACTCAAGGGGGTGTAATTTTAAGCTTGATGGAGGTCTAGGGAACAAACTAAATACCTCCCCTTACTGTGATGCATATAGTAGTTTCATATTCTTCCATTAACCCCTACTGTACCGTAGGATACAGTAATACCCCCCCCCCCCCCAGTCCCAAGCAATGTGGACAAAATGGCAAGATAGAACAACCTTCCACCTCAAGAGATAAAGGAAGACTGGCTCCCCCAGCCTTCAGAGGGTCTTATATAAGCTGAGAAGTGTTGCCCTATCGAGAACAGCGCTCAAATGGTCGTGTTACCAAGTACAGCCTGATACTGGCAGTTACAAGGAAATTACATTACTGACGGCTACTAGCCGTCGCTGGGACTGGGGAATGACTTATCTACTGACGGCTACTAGTCGTCGCTGGGATTGGACGGGTTAAGTATCGAGAAATTAGCTGCTAAGGGATTCAATTTATCGCCAGCTGAAAAGAAACAGATTATAATAACGCTTACGAAATGTCCTTATCACTCAGAAGGCAACTGTGCATGTCCTCTAACTCACTAATCTAACTATACCCTGTTCCAAATCAGTAGACCAGACCTCTAGCACATTAACCCCTATAACTCACAAACCACTAGAATAACCAAGCTAATATTTCTACCATTTGGGAAGGGTCCGCCTGGTAATACGTGTGGGAATTTGCAGCCCATTTGCTATAGTCCTTTGTGAGTTATAGAGGTTAGGGTTCACAATTTTTGGCCTATCTCCTCGGCACAGGGTATAGGCCACGGCTGTAGCTTAGTTTAATACACTAGATCATCGTCATTTGGATATTTTGCCCTTGAAATTATAATGTTCCATGTACAATAACACAATAATAATAATAATAAATATACAATACAAAATAAATAAACACAAATTGATGATAAAAAATCTATATAAAGTATCTGATAAATCTATATCATTATATTATATGAATACGATTTAAAGCATTAGCAGGAGAAAATAAATAAATAAATATAAAAATATATAAATAAAATATATAAATAAATAAATATACTGTATATACAGTACACATATATATATATATATATATATATATTATATGTCGACACTAACTATAGTATATGTCTATCCCATTTATTGTGACTTAAGTTTGATTGCTATGATGTGTTCTCAGATAAAACAAATATTATAACTGAATATAATTGAAAAGAAAGAATAAAGTGAAGTACACACATACGATCACTATCTTACTCAATAAGGATGGTCAGAATGAGGTTAAGGGCGGTCACCGGCTTTGCTTTACCTTTCTCTCCTTTTCTCTCTTTCCCTGGCTTATATCCATTCGGCCCCATTCAGCCAACTGTTTTAACACGTTTACCCCCATCCAGGTGTCGATTTCTTCCTGGCGAGCGATAGCGAGCCAGCATTGTATGGAGAAATCCGGCTTCGCCGGAAACATTTTTCTATCGAAAAATGTACAAATTTAGCTTGCTGTCAAAACAAAAAAATATATATGCTGGCTCGCTACCGCTCGGATGGGGGTAAATGTCTTAAAACAGTAGGCTGAATGGGGCCGAATGGATACAAGCCACAGAGAGAGGGCGAGAAAGAGAAAACAAAAAGCGAGGTGGGCTCCCTTAAAAATAAATGAAGTGTTAATTACGCCAAACCCTCCTAAATTCCCACGAGACAATTATTACTAAGTCAAGGACAATGAAAACAATACTTAACCCCTTCTGTACCGGAGACGTCTTGTTAACTTTATTTTGGCTACTATTAGACGATTTTATGCAGTTTTCAAAGGGTCCTCCGGCAATCAACAGGCTTCGAACTATCTCACTTAAGGGGAGATCTCCACTTGAGGGATTTTTTTCCTTGACCCCTTTCTCCCTCATGTTTAGCCCCATTGCTTTAGATATTATAAAACGTTTGCCCCATTAGTTTAGCGATTTTAAGAACTTTCACCCCATATTAAGACCTTTCGTGCTATTCAGGTGTCGATGTTATCCTGGCGAGCGATAGCGAGCCGGTAAATTAAGAGGAATCGGCCTTCGGCCGGGACATTTTTATACCGAAAAATGTGCAAATTTATCTAGAAAGGGACTCAAGGGGGTGTAATTTTAAGCTTGATGGAGGTCTAGGGAACAAACTAAATACCTCCCCTTAACCCTTTTGACTACCACAGGTCCTTCTTCAACTGCACAAAATCGTCTAGATATAGTTAGAAAAATATGAATAAAACGTCTCGGTACAGAAGGGGTTAAGGGGAGATGGGTCGTTTTTCTAGACCCCCTTCTCCCTCATGCTTAGCCCCATTAGTTTTCCGATTACAAGACATTTGCGCCATTAGTTTGTCGATTTTAAGACATTTCGCCCCATTTCTTTGTCAATATAAGACCATTCGTGCTATTTAGGTGGCAATGTTTTCCCTGGCGAACGATAGTGAGCCTGTAATTTTGGAAGAACCGGCCTTCGG
>CM064535.1:31400386-31461562 GCA_032716605.1 Paralithodes platypus
AAATATAAATAAATATAATATAAAATTAAATATAAATATAATATATAAATATATATAAATATAATATATATAAATATAATATAAATATAATATAATATAAGATAATAAATAAAATAATATAAATATAATATAAAAATAATATAAATAATATAATATAAATAAAATATATAATATAATATAAATAATTAATAATATAATATAAATATAATATAATAAATATAATATAAATATAATATAATAATAATAAATATAAACATAATATAATAAATATAAACATAATATAATAAATATAAACATAATATAATAAATATAAACATAATATAATAAATATAATAACTAATATAATATAATATAATTATATAAATATTAATATAATAATATATATAATATAAAATAATATAAATATTAATATATAATAAATATATATAAATATATAATATAATATAAATATAATATAAATATAAATAATATAATATAAATATAATATAATATAATATAAATATAATATAAATATAATATAATATAATATAAATATAATATAAATATAATATAAATATAATATAATATAATATAAATATTATGGTCATGTTGAACGAATGGGAGATGAAAGGATTACAAAGAGAATATGTGAGTCAGGTACAAGGGGAGATAGAAGGGCAGGAAGACCCCCATTGAGATGGAGAGACTGTGTAAGAAAGGCTTTGGATGATAGAGGAATGACTAGATCAGGCAGGGGAAGTGGTGGTGGACAGGAGTGAATGGAGAATGCTTGTGAATAGTTGAGTGAACACGTGGTCATTTGGAGTAAGGGGTCGGGCGCAAGTTGGACTAGATAATAGTCCATCAGGCGCCTGGCCCGGGGAGACGATTAATATGAAGGGTGTGCCTGGAAGTGTGGTGGGAGGGCTTGTGGCTTTGGCTCCGCTGCATGTCTGCCTGCCGAGATCGGAACCTCTCCGGGTGGTCAGGGGCCGGGGGAGTGCTGGAGCGACCTTGGTAACCCTGGTTTCTGGGTCTTCTCCTGGGTGACCTGGATGTGTGAGAGTTTGTGTTTTTTATCTGTGTTTATTTTTTGTTTTATGTTGTTTTTGTGTTTTCCCTGTTCTTGCTCTGTCTTGAGTCGGCTACCCCCAAAATGGGGATTGGGCCTGAGCATATAGATAGATAGATAGACAGATAAATATAATATAAATATAATACAAATATATAATATAAATATATAATATATAAATATAATATAAATATAATATAATATAAATATAATATAAATATAATATAATATAAATATATAATATAAATATAATATAATAATATAATATAAATATAATATAATATAAATATAATATAATATAAATATATAATATAAATATAATATAATATAAATATAATATAAATATAATATAATATTAATATAATATAATTATAATATAATATAAATATAATATAATTTAATATAATATATTAAATATAATATAATATAATAAATATAATATAATATAATATAATATAAATATAATATAAATATAATATAATATAAATATAATATAAATATATAATATAAATATAATATAATATAAATATAATAAAAATATTAATATAATATAATAATATAAATATATAATAAATATAATATAATATAAATGTTCCTATAATATAAATATAATATAATATAAATGTTCCTATAATATAAATATAATAAAATATAAATAAATATAAAATAATAATATAAATATAATTATAATATAATAATATAAATAAATATAATATAATATAAATATAATATAAATATAAATATAATATAAATATAATATATAATATAAATATAATATAATATAAATATAATATAATATAAATATAATATATAATATAAATATAATATATATATAATATAATATAATATAAATAATATATACAGTATATATAATATAATATATATATATAAATATAAATAATATATACAGTATATATAATATTTCAAGAGATCACTTTTATAATTATACTATTACTTATACTAATTAAACTAAGATAAATAAAGTAGGATTTACTTTAATATTAATTACGAATATAACTGCCATCCAATAATTATGATGCACGAGATTTTGCGGTACAAAATGATATACCGGTATAGCGTATAATTATATACCGGTATAGTGTATAATTATATACCGGTATAGTGTATAATTATATACCGGTATAGTGTATAATTATATACCGGTATAGTGTATGCTAAATCTAGGTCAACGACTTAAGGGGAGGTTTTTAGTTTGTTCCCCAGACTTCCATCAAACTTAAAATTACACCCTCTAGACCCCCTTTTAAGATAAATTTGTACATTTTTCGGTAGAAAAATGTCCCGGCCGAAGGCCGATTCCTCTTAAATTACAGGCTCGCTATCGCTCGCCAGGAAAAAATCGACACTTAAATGACACAAAAGGTCTTAAAATTGACAGAAATGGGGCGAAAGCTCTGAAAATCACCAAACTAATGGGACGAACGTCTTAAAATCTCAAAAGCAATGGGGCTAACCATGAGAGAGAGAGTGGGGTCCAGAAAAATATCCCGCAAGTGGAAATCTCCCCTTAAATATATTAACTTCTCACATATCAAAGAGCAGGTGATTAATTACGATTAGTTTAACAAAGGTTTATTAAGTGTGTATAATTATGTAAACACACCCGGAGTAAACAATGGGGGGGGGAGAGAGAGAGAGAGAGAGAGAGAGAGAGAGAGAGAGAGAGAGAGAGAGAGAGAGAGAGAGAGAGAGAGAGAGAGAGAGAGAGAGAGAGAGAGTGAGAGAGAGAGAGAGAGAGAGAGAGTGCGTGTGTGTATGTGAGTATGAGTGTGCGTGCATGTGTGTGTGTGTGTGTATGCGAGAGAGAGTACGAGTGTGTGTGTAAGGTAGTAGTGTGTATGTGTGTGTGTGTGTGTGTATATATATGTGTGTGTAAGGTAGTAGTGTGTGTGTGTATATGTGTGTATATATGTGTGTGTGTATATACTGTATATGTGTGTGTAAGGTAGTAGTGTACAACAAGCCAGCTGGACAATGTGATTAGAGCCAAGTCCCCTTAGTCCCCCAACCAACAATTACCTTCCGCCCAGAGCTACGAGGTGTGTGGAGGTGGGTGTGGAGGTGGGTGTGGAGGTGGGTGTGGAGGTGGGTGTGCGGACTTGTTCACATAAAAGAGTAAAGAAAAAAAAAAAAAAAAAAAAAAAAAAAAAAACACACACACACACCAACTAACTGACTACTATTTTAACATAAACACATATAATATTAATCCATTACCGCTTATTAAGGGGAGATATCCACTTGAGGGACTTTTTTCTTGACCCCTTTCTCTCTCATGTCTAGCCCCATTGCTTTTAAGATTTTAAGACGTTCACCCCAGTAGTTTGGCGATTTTAAGAATTTACGCCCCATTTTGTAAATTTTAAGATCTTTCATGCCATTTAGGTGTCGATTTTATCCTGGCGAGCGATAGCGAGCCTGTAATTTAAGAGTAATCGGCCTTCGGCCGGGACATTTTTCTACCGAAAAATATACAAATTTATCTTGAAAGGGGGTCAAGGGGGTGAAATTCTTAGATTGCTGGAGAAGTAGGAAACAAACTAAAAACCTCCCCTTAAACAATACGGTACTGTACTGTATATCAGGTAACATATTTATAATGTTCTTCATCTCCAAAAATATTCACATTTATCGCTCATGTTATTCATTCCCATTATATATATATATATATATATATATATATATATATATATATATATATATATATATATATATATATATATATATATATATATATATACTTAACTCCCTTGTTATTTTTTATATGTCTTCAATTTTCTTTATCTCCAAAATTATTCACTCATAACCCATGTTATTTAATGTTCGTTTGTCTCCAATATTCTTTATTTTAAAAGTTAATTACAAATATTTCCTAAGTTGAGTGGTCAATCCTGTAAGTTCTTGATTAAACTGGCACGGGCTGTCCTTTTCACGGGGGATAGGTCCACTTGGGGGCGTTTTGTGTATGGGGAGTAAGGAGTCCGTCAGTACATAGGTTTAAGTGTTTGTTTGTTCACAGTGCACTCATATCCCACATAAATAATCTTCTATCTTTCTCTCTTTTACAGCAAGACGTACGAAAGTCAAGCAGGAAGTACCGGGCCCCTCAACCCCCCAACACGTGACTGGGGACTACTGGAGACGACTGTTCATCCTAACACACCAAATGATGCTGGGAACATTTTGAGTCGTCTGTACACCAAATGACGCTGTGAACGATTTGAGGCGTCTGTTCACCTTAAGACACCAAATGCTGCTGTGAACGTTTTGAGGCGTCTGTTCACCTTAAGACACCAAATGCTGCTGTGAACGTTTTGAGGCGTCTGTTCGCCTTAAGACACCAAATGCTGCTGTGAACGTTTTGAGGCGTCTGTTCGCCTTAAGACACCAAATACTGCTGTGAACGTTTTGAGGCGTCTGTTCGCCTTAAGACACCAAATGATGCCGAGAACGTTTTGAGGCGCCTGTTCACTCCAAGACACCAAATGATGATGTGCACGTTTTGAGGCGTCTGTTCACTCCAAGACACCAAATGATGCCATGAACGTTTTGAGGCGTCTGTTCACTCCAAGACACCAAATGATGATGTGCACGTTTTGAGGCGTCTGTTCACTCCAAGACACCAAATGATGCTGTGAACGTTTTGAGGCGTCTGTTCACTCCAAGGCACCAAATGACGATGTGCACGTTTTGAGGCGTCTGTTCACTCCAAGACACCAAATGATGCTGAGAACGTTTTGAGGCGTCTGTTCACTCCAAGGCACCAAATGACGATGTGCACGTTTTGAGGCGTCTGTTCACCTTAAGACACCTAATGATGCTGTGAACGTTTTGAGGCGTCTGTTCACTCCAAGACACCAAATGACGATGTGCACGTTTTGAGGCGTCTGTTCACTCCAAGACACCAAATGAAGATGTGCACGTTTTGAGGCGTCTGTTCACTCCAAGACACCAAATGATGATGTGCAAGTTTTGAGGCGTCTGTTCACTCCAAGACACCAAATGACGATGTGCACGTTTTGAGGCGTCCTAACCCTATCAGGATTATGAAATATTTCTTCATATTATTCAGGCTAACTTCACTGTTCTGTGCTTCACTTGTCTGACTCGAAGCAGACTCGAAGAAAGAAGCCAACCCAGATTATGATACACTGTTTGAAATCAAGTGGTCTCATGCCTAGCTAGAAATACAATCAACAACGGACTTACTGATCCTTCCGAGGCTGTTTGTGGTAGATACAATATAGATGCTTACGAGTACTAAATGTAAATATAGTGGTTTCCTGCCTAGCTTGTGAAGTGGAAACGTTTGTATATGAAGTGGAAACGTTTTTGTTTGACGGGGAAACGTTTTTTATGTGATGTGGAAACGTTTTTATGTGAAGTGGAAACGTGTTTATGTGATGATGAAACGTTTTAATGCGATGAAACGTTTTTGTTTGACGGGGAAACGTTTTTGATGTGATGATGACAAGAAACTGTAACCAAAACTGACAATTGAACTTGATTTAGCTTTCACAAAGAACGAATGAAGATATTTATGTCTAAGCTGGCAAGGATTCGAACTTAATCCAGCCCTGGTATTGGTCGAGCGAGGAACACAACACTATAGTCTATTCGCTGTAAGTAGGCGAGAAATCATGACTTCTATCCTTTGTAACTCAAAACGGACTAGAGCAAATGGGCTGTAAATTTTCACATCTATTCCTTGACTGACTCTTCCCAAATGGTAGGAATATTAGCTGGATTACTCTTAGTCGTTTGTGAGTGACAGAGGTTGGAGGTCATGATTTTTTCGCCTACTTACAGCGAATAGACTATAGGACAAATATTTATTATCTTTAAGGGGAGGTTTTTAGTGTGTTCCCTAGACCTCCATCAAGCTTAAAATGACACCCTCTAGGCCCCCTTTCAAGATAAATGTGTAAATTTTTCGGTAGAAAAATGTCCCGGCCAAAGGCCGGTTCCTCTTAAATTACAGGCTCGCTATCGCTCGCCAGAAAAAAATCGACACCTAAATTGCATGAAAGGTCTTAAAATTGACAGAAATTGGGCGAAAGGTCTTAATTATGGGGCGAACGTCTTAAAATATCAAAAGCAATGGGGGGTGAACATGAGGGAGAAAGGGGTCCAGAAAAATAATCCCTCAAGTGGAAATCTCCCCTTAAGCTGGTAAGGTGTCGAACTTTATTTAACCCAGCCCAGTCTTGATATCGAGTGAAGACTTAACACGAAAGCTTGGCACCGACTCTGTTATCTTTAAGTTGGCTATTAGGCGCACTCAAACTAGCCCAAGATTGTGATTTCGAACATATTTACGAATAGATTGTTAAGTCGGTATCACACGAGCGCCCTTTTTCCTCGACTTTTATCGTCAACACTATTATGGCAGCTTGTGAGGTCAACTTAAGGGGAGGTTTTTAGTTGATTCCCTAGACTTCCATCAAACTTAAAATTACTCCCCCTAGACCCCCTTTCAAGATAAATTTGTACATTTTTTGGTAGAAAAATGTCCCGGCCGAAGGCCGATTCCCCTTAAATTACAGGCTCGCTATCGCTCGCCAGGAAAAAATCGACACCTAAATGGCACGAATGGTCTTAAAATTGACAGAAATGGGGCGAGGGTTCTTAAAATCGCCAAACTAATGGGGCGAACGTCTTAAAATCTCAAAAGCAATGGGGCTAAACATGAGGGAGAAAGGGGTCCAGAAAAAAATCCTCCCGGTGGCAATCTCCCCCTTAATAATGAACAACAACACCATTGGAGGAGGAGCACTCTATTGACAACGTTTCTCAGATACCCGGTACCTTCTTCTTCCACACACCTAGAGAGCCCCCTGGATACTCACTTGATACCTGACGCAGTGGACCTTGAACCCCCAACAGCAACAGAGACTCAATTTCAGTCGTCCGCCTCCCGTCTAGTTTCCGGTACCAGTGCCAGGGAGCCCCAAAATGTTGACGATGGAAAGTTGACGACAGAATCTCTCGTGTGGCACCGTCTTGTCTTGGCCCTCCAGGTACCGAAGATATAAACATTCGATGGGCCAGATTCCGACGAATGACACGAATCGGTATAATCCAAGGGGTCAAACGTTCATCCCATACACTCCAATAAATGGCTACTATAGTGCATTCAATAAGCCAGAAATCGTACCCCCTTTAACTAAAAAAGGTACGGAGCAAATGGGATATACATTTCCACACCTATTCCCTGGCTGACTCTTCCTAAGTGGTAGAGATATTAGCTCGATTACTCGTGTCGTTTGTGAGTTATGGAGGTTAGTGGTCAAGCGTATTGGCCTACGTATTTAGAACAGGGTATAATAGCCCTCTCTGACGGGATCGACTTTCAACCGAAGAAGGACCTATTGGGCTTTTGTCTGGCTTCCGACATGCGATTTCTGATGTGTTTGTGTGCGTGTGTGCGTATATTCTCGTCAGACAGTGGATCTTTTCTATTGTATAAAGCCGGAGTCACACGAACACTATTTCGAGCAATTTTTACGGGCAATTATGGTCTGCAAGCTTACAAATTTACACTTTATCAGAATTCAGCGCGCCAAACATAATCTACCTTCAGCCTAGTTAACGATACCAGTGCGAAAGTGTCCGGTAATAATACGAGAACAAAAACTTGCTCATGGAAAATTGACGGAAAAAGGGATCGTGTGACACAGGCTTAAGGGGAGGTATTTAGTTTGTTCCCGACTTTTTCATCAAGCTTAAAATTACACCCCGTAGACCCCCTTTTAAGATAAATTTGTACATTTTTCGGTAGAAAAATGTCCAGGCTGGAGGCCGGTTGCTCTTAAATTACAGGCTCGCTTTCGCTCGCCAGGCAAAAATCGACACCTTAACGGCACGAAAGGTCTTAAAATTGACAGAAATGAGGAAAAATGTCTTAAAATATCCAAACTACTAGGGCGAAGGTCTTAACATCTCAAAAGCAATGGGGCTAAACATGAGGGAGAAAGGGGTCCAGAAAAAAAATCCCTCAAGTGGATAATTATCTCCCCTTAAGCGCTGCTGGGGGTGGATTCAATTTTCTACGACTTTCTGCAAAGGTGATTCGCCAGTAACGCAGTCATCGCCGCGTGCACGGAGACAAATACGGTAGTTTTTAGTTTTTGTCCACTCCTGGAGGATTATGACGCGTTTTGATATTATTCTGGGTATTATTCAACGGTTCTATTCAGATTAGGAAGTGTATCTGGATGTCAGAGGATTAATTAAGGGGAGGTATTTAGTTTGTTCCCTAGACCTCCATCAAGCTTAAAATTACACCCCCTCGAGTCCCTTTCAAGATAAATTTGTACATTTTTCGGTAGAAAAAGTTCCCGGCCGAAGGCCGGTTCCTCTTAAATTACAGGCTCGCTATCGCTCGCCAGGATATAATCGACACCTGAATTGCGCGAAATGTCTTAATATGGGGTGAAAATTCTTAAAATCGCTACAGTAATGGGGCAAACGTTTAATAATTAATATCAAAAGCAATGAAGCTAAACATGAGGGAGAAAGGGGTCAAGAAAAAAAATCCCTCAAGTGGAGATCTCCCCTTAAGATAGTCTTGACATTGTTAACTGCCGTACCACCGCAAAGTGCGTCATATTCCTCGAGGGGGTTAATAAGAAGCCGAGGTTCAGTTGACTGCCAAGTTGTAATGATCACTGCCTAAGTAGCCTCTTTTAGGGGGGGGGGGGGGGGGGGTAGTGCTTGGGTTTTGGTCTATATATTTATTTATTTATATATTTTTGAGTTTCCTCGCTAGACCTCCATCAAGCTTAGAAAAACACCCCCTAGACCCCCCTCCTTTCAAGATAAATTTGTACATTTTTCTTAAGAGGCTCGCTTTCGCTCAGATTAGCCGCCGTATTTGTGTTCGGCTCTGACTGGGGATAATGAGAGCAATATGGTATAACTGTGGGATTTATACTGGTGATCTCATACGGTGGTGGTGGGAGTATATATAGGGTATACTGTGTTATATTGTAGGCTGACCACGGGGGCTACAGTGGGGGCCTACGAAAACCAGAGAATTAGTTATCATATGCCTTAAGGGGAGGTTTCTAGTGTGTTGGGTAGACCTCCATCAAGCTTAAAATTACACCCCCTAGACCCCCTTTCAAGATAAATGTGTACATTTTTCGGTAGACAAATGTACCGGCCGAAGGCCGATTCCTCTTAAGTTACAGGCTCGCTATCGCTCGCCAGGAAAAAATCGACACCTAAATGGCACGAAAGGTCTTAAAATTGACAGAAATGGGGCGAAAGTTATTAAAATTGCCAAACTAATGGGGCAAACGTCTTAAAATCTCAAAAGCAATGGGGCTATACATGAGGGAGAAGGAAATTCGAAAAAAATCCTCCAAGTGAAAACCTCCCCTTAAAATATATATATATATATATATATATATATATTATATATATATATACTGTATATATATATATATATGATGCACTGAACACCTAACGATTAATTATGGAATGATGACTTAATAGTATTATTGATGATGGTAATACTAGTGATGATTGATGGTAACCCATCGCAGAGTTGGGTATGCCGTTTTGATTTTGGGTAAAACGGCACGTATACTTTATTTGTTTTATCCAATAGAGCTACTGATAAGCTATTGAGCAAGTACTGGCCTCTCATAACTATAGGTGGCGCCAACCAACTTGACAATTTTCTTGACTCCTTAACTTGTCATAACTCAAAAGGGTCTAGAGCAAACTGGCTGTAAATATCCACACCTATTTCCTGGTGGGCTCTTCCCTAATGATAGAAATGTCAGCTCGATTGCTTTAATTAATTTTCAGTTGTGAGAAGTTAAGGGGTCAAGAAATTTGTCAAGTTGGTTGGCGCTACCTATAATTAATTGTTGTTTTGTGTGTAGCAGATGCCGAGTGGATAAATGCTCCAATGGGTAGAAATGTTCCTAACACTGTTCATAACACTGCCTTGTTACCGGTATTTGATCATCATAATAGGCCTATCATGTCAAGATGTGAATCAACATTCATTTTTACAGGGTGAATGTGTTAAGGGAGCCCACCTCGCTTTTGTTCTCTTTCTCTCCTTCTCTCTTTGGCTTTTATTCATTCGGCCCCATTTAGCCTACTGTTTTAAGACGTTTACCCCCATCCAGGTGTCAAATATTATCCTGGCGAGCAGTAGCGAGCCAGCATATATATATATATATATACATATATATATATATACGGTATATATATATATATATATATATATATATAGCAAGCTAAATTTTTACATTTTTCGATAGAAAAATGTTTCCGGCGAAGCCGGATTTCTCCATACAAAGCTGGCTCGCTATCGCCTGCAAGGAAGAAATCGACACCTGGATGGGGATAAACGTCTTAAAACAGTTGGCTGAATGGGGCCGAATGGATACAAGCCAAGAAAAAACAGAGAAAATTATAGAAAGAGAAACAAAAGCCGGTGACCTCCCTTAAGGCGTATATTCCCCCTGAACACACCTCTCTCCATCTACGCTATAAAAGATATGTGTTCAATTTCGAATGACTAGTACGCAATTATCATCATATTCTGGTTAACCTTAGACGATTTCCTATCATTTGCCATCTACCTACGCGACTCAGATGGGTCAATACGCTCCTCACCAAACCCTCTTAGAGTAACACAGGTCCTTCTGAAACTGCATAAAATCATCTCATTTTAGCCTGAAGCAAAGACAAAAAAGGCGGCATGGTGCTGAAGGGGTTAAGGGGAGGGAGACCGCTTTTTTTCTGGACCCCCTTCTCCCTTATGTTTAGCCCCACTAGTTTTGAGATTATGAGACGTTCGGCCCATTAGTTTGGCGATTTTAACACCTTTCGATCCATTTCGTTGTCAATTTTAAGACTTTTCGTGCCATTTAGGTGTCAATTATTTCCTGGCGAGCGATAGCGAGCCTGCAATTTTAAGAGGAACCGGCCTTTGGCCGGGAAAAAAATCTACCGAAAAATGTACAAATTTATCTTGAAGGGGGGTCTAGGGGGTGTTTTTCTAAGCTTGATGGAGGTCTAGGGAGGAAACTAAAAAAATATATGAATACATGAATTAATAGACCAAACCAACGGCCAGTCTCCCCTTAACGACCCATCATATTGTGTACCAGTCAGTTCTGCTATAGTCTTTTAGTTCTCTGATGATGAATACATAATTTTACAGAGCAGTAAATATCAATAAAGACGTGTGAATGATGTGGTATATTTTCTGGACTACCTCAAACCAGTCAAATGCGGTGAAGAGAGCAAGCCATCTGTGGTAGAGTCACTCAAAAACATTCGTCGATTTCGTATATATTTCCGTATGCAAGGAATTCTATGCAAATCGATCTATGAATGCAATTATATATATATATATATATATATATATATATATATATATATATATATATATATATATATATATAACCTACCTACATTAATCAACCCTTACTTATGTATTTGTATAAAGGACAAGTTAGCGAGGTTCAGAAACGTTTATAAGTGACTGAACGTTTGGTAGAAAAGATACGATCGATCCAAACCTTTTTCCACTTGAACATAAACTGTACATAGTGAATTATTGAAGAGCGAACAATAATCTGTGTTTGTGTTTCTTAAGATTGTGCAAACATGACTGTAAATAGGGTTTGTAAGTGTGTGTAACAATAGGGAGGCAAGGGAGGCGCTCACACCATGATATGACTAAGATAGCAATTGTTAATTAAGGGGGGGTCACCTGCTTTTTTTTCTCTTTCTCATCTTTTCTCTCTTTCTCTGGCTTGTATCCATTCGGCCCCATTCAGCCAACTGTTTTAAGACGTTTATCCCCATTCAGGTGTAGATTTCTTCCTGGCAAGCGATAGCGAGCCAGCATTGTATGGAGAAATCCGGCTTCGCCGGAGAATTTTTTCTATCGAAAATTTTACAAATTTAGCTTGCTGTCAAAACAAAAATATATATATGTTGACTCGCTATCGCTCATCAGGAAAATAGTGACACCTGGATGGGGGTAAACGTCTTAAAACAGTAGGCTGCATGGCGCCGAATAGATACAAGCCAAAGAGAGAGGGAGAGAAAGCGCCAAAAAAAGCGAGGTGGGCCCCCTTAAGCTAGTGACGCCTCCCGTAATTGTGGAGTAATTTATCTACGTCCAATGAATGACTCTGTACGGTTCCATGTCAGTTGAACCAGTGCCACTTCAACCAGTGCCACTTTAACCAGTGCTAACTCAACCAGTGGCCACTTCAACCAGTGACCATTTCAACCAGTGACCATTTTAACCAGTAACCTAACCTAACCTAACCTAGCTACTGGTTGAAATGGTCACTGGTTGAGTTGGCACTGGTTGAGTTAGCACTGGTTCAACTGACCGGTCACCCTCTGTTACTTACGTAGGATATAATGAATATTCTTCAATGGACATTTTTTTCTGATATAAAAAAAGAAACTCGGAAAAGTACATGGAATTAATGTACAAAGACCCTATGAGGATGAACACGTTATTGACTACTTGCCAGTATCAGGCTTTAAGGGGAGGTTTTTAGTTTGTTTCCTACTCCTCCAGCAATCTTAAAATGTCACCCCCTTGACCCCCTTTCAAGATAAATTTGTACGTTTTTCGGTAGAAAAATTTCCCGGCCGAAGGCCGGTCACACTTAAATTACAGGCTCGCTACCGCTCGCCAGGATAAAATCGACACCTAAATGGCACGAAAGGTCTTAAAATTGACAGAATGGGGGCGGAAATTCTTAAAATCACCAAACTAATGGGGCAAACGTCTTAAAATCTCAAACGCAATAGGGCTAGACATGAGGGAGAAAGGGGTCAAGAAAAAAGTCCCTCAAGTGGAAATCTCCCCTTAAGGAAGTTGGGAGTTTTTTACATAAATATTTAGCAGAGGTACCAGCTAAAATATGGTTGTAGCTCATTTATAAATACATACAAATAAAATCAACGTTACTTTTTTATCCATTAGACATCTACTTTATTATTGCATTTCTGTTTAACCCTTTCAGACTCATATGACGCAGAGGTTGCCAGATTAGCAATAAGAAATAGAGTTCTCTCACTCTTATAATTAGCCTACCTCTCCAAAATTAGTTTTCTGCCGGCCAGAGCTAACTCAAAGACAACTGCAGAGGTTGAAGTAACTAAACTAAAGGTTTCTATATACCCTTGATGGTAACAAAGGCTTTAAAGTATCCCCAATAGGCTCAAAATCGCGTCATATGTCGGAGAGGGTTAATACCGATGTTTACGGCACCAACTTCCTTATAGAACGAAACTCGCAAGTCGGCAATTGACAACGTTTCGCATAATATTAACCCCTTCGGTACCGGCAACATCTTTCTAGTTTTTTTCTAGTTATGTTTAGACGATTTTGTGCAGCTTAAGAAGGATCCGGGGTAGTACAAAGGGTGAAGTGAGATAGTTCGAAGCCTGTTAATTGCCGGGTGAAGTGAGATAGTTCGAAGCCTGTTAATTGCCGGGTGAAGTGAGATAGTTCGAAGCCTGTTAATTGTTGAAGTGAGATAGTTCGAAGCCTGTTAATTGCTGAAGTGAGATAGTTCGAAGCCTGTTATTGCTGAAGTGAGATAGTTCGAAGCCTGTTAATTGCTGAAGTGAGATAGTTCGAAGCCTGTTAATTGCCGGAGGCCCTTTCTAAACTAATTACAATCGTGTATTAGTAGCCAGGATGAAATTAACCCTTTCACGCTTATGACGCGATTTTGAGCCTATTAGGGATACTTTAAAGCCTTTGTTACCATCAGGGGTATTTAGAAACCTTTATTTTAGTTACTTAAACCTCTGCAGTTGTCTTTGAGTTAGCTGTGTTGAGCCTATTGGGGATACTTTAAAGCCTTTGTTATCATCAGGGGTATTTAGAAACCTTTAGTTTAGTTACTTCAACCTCTGCAGTTGTCTTTGAGTTAGCTGTGTTGAGCCTATTGGGGATACTTTAAAGCCTTTGTTACCACCAGGGGTATTTAGAAACCTTTAGTTTAGTTACTTCAACCTCTGCAGTTGTCTTTGAGTTAGCTGTGTTGAGCCTATTGGGGATACTTTAAAGCCTTTGTTACCATCAGGGGTATTTAGAAACCTTTAGTTTATTTACTTCAACCTCTGCAGTTGTCTTTGAGTTAGCTGTGTTGAGCCTATTGGGCATACTTTAAAGCCTTTGTTACCATCAGGGGTATTTAGAAACCTTTAGTTTAGTTACTTCAACCTCTGCAGTTGTCTTTGAGTTAGCTGTGTTGAGCCTATTGGGGATACTTTAAAGCCTTTGTTACCATCAGGCGTATTTAGAAACCTTTAGTTTAGTTACTTCAACCTCTGCAGTTGTCTTTGACTTAGCTGTGGGCAGAAAACTAATTTTGGAGAGGTAATTATAAGAGTGAGAGAACTCTTATTGCTAATCTGGTAACCTCTGCGTCATAAAAGCGTGAAAGAGTTAAATAGACGTCACCGGTACAGAAGGGGTTAAATAATATGAATAATAATTAATAATATAGAATAATTTGGCCTAATAATAATAATAATAATAATAATAATAAAGTGCTCCTCCTCATGTGGTGTTTGCATTCAGTACATTTGTCTCTGGTACAGGCGGTGTCACACGAGCGATTTTTCCGCCAATTTTTACGGGCAATTTTTGTCTGGCAGCTTCAAAATACAAGTTCCCTAAGAATTAAACTAGCTAACATTATCTAACTTCGATCTAGTTACCGAATCCAATGCACAAAATATCCCTAAATATCACCAGAATATCCCTAAATATCCCTAAATATCACCAGAATATCCCTAAATATCACCAGAAAAAACTTGCTCATGGAAAATTGACGGAAAAAGCGCTCGTGTGACAACGGCTTAAGGGGAGATATCCACTTGAGGGATTTTTTTTCTGGACCCCTTTCTCCCTCACGTTTAGCCCCATTGCTTTTGAGATTTTAAAACCTTCGCCCTAGTAGTTTGGATATTTTGCCCCATTTCTGTCAATTTTAAGACCTTTCGTGCCGTTAAGGTGTCGATTTTTTCCTGGCGAGCGATAGCGAGCCTGTAATTTAAGAGCAACCGGCCTCCGGCCTGGACATATTTCTACCGAAAAATGTACAAATTTATCTTGAAAGGGGGTCTAGGGGGAGTAATTTTAAGCTTGATGAAAAAGTAGGGAACAAACTAAATATATACCTCCCCTTAACAAACTATATATATATATATATATATATATATATATATATATATATATATATATATATATATATACTGTACATATTGGCCAGTGCCCTAAAATACATGAAAGTGTGTGTACAATTATTTATCGTGTGTGTGTGTGTGTGTGTGTGTGGATGGATATAAAGGTAATTCAGCGACTGCAAGGTCTTAAGTTAAGGGGAGATTTTTAGTTTGGTCTCTAGACCTCCATCGAGCATAAAACTACAACCCCTTGACCCCCTTTCAAGATAAATTTGTACATTTTTCGGTAGAAAAATGTCCCGGCCGAAGGCCGGTTCCTCTTAAATTGCAGGCTCGCTATCGCTCGCCAGGAAAAAATCGACACCTAAATGGCACGAAAGGTATTGAAATTGACAGAAATGGAGCAAAAGTTATTAAAATCACCAAACTAATGGGGCGAACGTCTTAAAATATCAAAAGCAATGGGGCTAAACATGAGGGAGAAAGGGATCCAGAAAAAAAGTCCCTCAAGTGGAAATCTCCGCTTAATTGTTGATTTATTTTAAAGAGGAAACTTTAGCATTTCTTTTCAACTGACGGTAAATTGCAAAACGTCCCATCCAGATTTTAACCCCTTCAGACTCATATGACGCAGAGGTTTCCAGATTAGCAATACGAAATAAGAGTTCTCTCACTCTTATAATTACCTCTCCAAAATTAGTTTTCTGCCCACAGCTAACTCAAAGACAACTGCAGAGGTTGAAGTAACTAAACTAAAGGTTTCTAAATACCCCTGATGGTAACAAAGGCTTTAAAGTATCCCCAATAGGCTCAACACAGCTAACTCAAAGACAACTGCAGAGGTTGAAGTAACTAAACTAAAGATTTCTAAATACCCCTGATGGTAACACAGGCTTTAAAGTATCCCCAATAGGCTCAACACAGCTAACTCAAAGACAACTGCAGAGGTTGAAGTAACTAAACTAAAGGTTTCTAAATACCCCTGATGGTAACAAAGGCTTTAAAGTATCCCCAATAGGCTCAACACAGCTAACTCAAAGACAACTGCAGAGGTTGAAGTAACTAAACTAAAGGTTTCTAAATACCCCTGATGGTAACAAAGGCTTTAAAGTATCCCTAATAGGCTCAAAATTGCGTCAAGAACGTGAGAGGGTTAAAGTATCCCTAATAGGCTCAAAATCGCGTCATATGTCGGAGAGGGTTAATATGATGCAGAGATAGAGTAGTTGCATATTTGTCCATTAATGACCCCTTCTCTGCCGACGTCTTTTATATCGTATTATGGCTACTATTAGACGCTTTTATCCAGTTTTAAAAGGGTCTCTCCAGCAATTGACTAGCCCACCTGACCCTTTGGACCACCACAGATCCTTCTTAAGCTGCGTAAAACCGTCTATATATATAACATAGCTAAACATATAATTAACAAGACGCCACCGGTACAGAACGGGTTAAGGGGAGATTTCCACTAGAGGGATTTTTTTCTGAACCCCCTTTCTCCCTCATGTTTAGCCCCATCGCTTTTGATATTTTAAGACGTTCGCCCCATTAGTTTGGCGATTATAAGAACTTTCACCCCATTTCTGTCAATTTAAGACCTTTCGTGCCATTTAGGTGTCGATTTTTTCCTGGCGAGCGATAGCGAGCCTGTAATTTAAGAGTAAGCGGCCTTCGGCCGGGACATTTTTCTACCGAAAAATGTACAAATTTATCTTGAAAGGGGGTCTAGAGGGTGTAATTTTAAGTTTGATGAAGATCTAGAGAACATACTAAAAACCTGCCCTTAAGTATCGAGAAATTAGCTACGAAGGGATGCAATTTACCGCCAGATGGAAAGAAACGAAATATAGGCTAGGATATATTTGTCGGCTCCTGTTATCTTCTCCTCCACTTCCGGTCCAGTTAACCCAGCCTCCGGAGTCTTCTCCTCCACTTCCGGCCCGGTTAACCCAGCCTCCGGAGTCTTCTCCTCCACTTCCGGCCCAGTTAACCCAGCCTCCGGAGTCTTCTCCTCCACTTCCGGCCCAGTTAACCCAGCCTCCGGAGTCTTCTCGTCCACTTCCGGCCCGGTTAACCCAGCCTCCGGAGTCTTCTCCTCCACTTCCGGCCCGGTTAACCCAGCCTCCGGAGTCTTCTCTTCCACTTCCGGCCCGGTTAACCCAGCCTCCGGAGTCTTCTCCTCCACTTCCGGCCCAGTTAACCCAGCCTCCGGAGTCTTCTCCTCCACTTCCGGTCCAGTTAACCCAGCCTCCGGAGTCTTCTCCTCCACTTCCGGCCCAGTTAACCCAGCCTCCGGAGTCTTCTCCTCCACTTCCGGCCCAGTTAACCCAGCCTCCGGAGTCTTCTCCTCCACTTCCGGCCCAGTTAACCCAGCCTCCGGAGTCTTCTCCTCCACTTCCGGCCCGGTTAACCCAGCCTCCGGAGTCATTTATTAATTATTATTATTATCAATTAGTATTATTGATTATTATTATCATTACTAAGAACAAAACCAGAAAATATAGGAAAAGTGGGGATTGGGCCTGAGTACTTAGCCTACATACATACATACCTACATACATACATACATACCGTTACATACATACATACATACATACATACCGGTACATACATACATACATACATACATACATACATACATACATGCATACATACCTACATACATACATACATACATACATACATACATACGGTACATACCGACACCCCATACACCCCCCGTCAAGATAAATGTGTACATTTTTCGGTAGAAAAATCTCCCGGCCGAAGGCCGATTCCTCTTAAAATTTCAGCCTCGTTATCGTTCGCCAAGAACAAAATCGACACCTAAGTGGCACAAAAGATCTTAAAATTGACAACGAAATGGGGCGAAAGGTGTTGAAATCGCCAAACTAATGGGCCGAACGTCTTATAATCTCACAACAATCTGGGTCACGAACTTCGATAATGACGAGAAAATCCCAGTAGATGAAATACTCAGTGATATATGAGGATAGTAATTAATAACTGGTAGTGGTGGTAGATATTAGGCTGGGGAGGGTAATTATAAGTTAAGGGAGGTTATAGATCTTAATATGGGGTGTAGAGGGAGAGGGGGGGAGGTGGAGGGGGGGGGGAGGAAGGAAGGGAGAGGAGAGGAGGAAGGAAGGAAGGAGTAAGCATGGGAGGAGGAGGAGGAGGAGGAGATGGAGGAAGGAGGCAACATGGGAGGAAGAGCAGGAGGAGGAGGAGGAAGGAAGGAGGAGGAAGAGGAAGGAAGGAGGAGGAAGAGGAAGGAAGGAGGAGGAGGAGGAGGAAGAGAGAGGAAGGAGGAGGAGGAAGAGAGGGAGGAAGGAGGGAACATGGGAGGAAGAGCAGGAGGATGAGGAAGGAAGGAGGAGGAGGAAGAGGAAGGAAGGAGGAGGAGGAGGAAGAGGAAGGAAGGAGGAGGAGGAAGGAGGCAACATGGGAGGAAGAGAAAGGAAGGAGGAGGAGGAAGACGAAGGAAGGAGGAGGCAAGGGAGGAAGAGAAAAGGAAGAGGAAGGAAGAAGGAAGGAGGAGGAGGAGGAGAAGGAACAGGAGCTTTTGTTGTACACTCAAATATAACGCAAAAAGAAAAATTTGGTTTGTGTATCATTTTTTATATAGAAATTTCTACCGTGATAAATAAAAAGCAGAAAGGGTATCCGTGTTTCACTATACCCCCTCTTACCTGTTTTAATATACCCCCCTTACCTGTTTTAATATATCCCTCTTACCTGTTTTAATATATCCCTCTTACCTGTTTTAATATACCCCCTTACCTGTGTTAATATACCCCCTTACCTGTTTTAATATACCCCCCTTACCTGTTTTAATATACCCCCTTACCTGTTTTAATATACCTCCCTTACCTGTTTTAATATACCCCCCTTACCTGTTTTAATATACCCCCTCTTACCTGTTTTAATATACCTCCCTTACCTGTTTTAATATACCCCTCTTACCTGTTTTAATATACCCCTCTTACCTGTTTTAATATACCCCCTTACCTGTTTTAATATACCCCCTTACCTGTTTTAATATACCCCCTTACCTGTTTTAATATACCCCCTTACCTGTTTTAATATACCTCCTTACCTGTTTTAATATACCCCCTTACCTGTTTTAATATACCTCCTTACCTGTTTTAATATACCTCCTTACCTGTTTTAATATCACCCCTTACCTGTTTTAATATACCCTTACCTGTTTTAATATACCCCCCTTACCTGTTTTAATATACCCCCTTACCTGTTTTAATATACCTCCCTTACCTGTTTTAATATACCCCCCTTACCTGTTTTAATATACCCCCCTTACCTGTTTTAATATACCTCCTTACCTGTTTTAATATACCCCCTTACCTGTTTTAATATACCCCCTTACCTGTTTTAATATACCCCCTTACCTGTTTTAATATACCCCCTTACCTGTTTTAATATACCCCCTTACCTGTTTTAATATACCCCTCTTACCTGTTTTAATATACCCCCTTACCTGTTTTAATATACCCCCTTACCTGTTTTAATATACCCCCCTTACCTGTTTTAATATACCCCTCTTACCTGTTTTAATATACCCCTCTTACCTGTTTTAATATACCCCTCTTACCTGTTTTAATATACCCCCCTTACCTGTTTTAATATACCTCCCTTACCTGTTTTAATATACCTCCCTTACCTGTTTTAATATACCCCCTTACCTTACCTGTCATGTATTGGTGGATTTCATTAAGGGGAGATCTCTTCCACCGGGAGGATTTTTTTCTGGACCCCTTTCTCCCTCATGTTTTTAGCCCCATTGCTTTTGAGATTTTAAGACGTTCGCCCCATTAGTTTGGCGATTTTAAGAACCCTCGCCCCATTTCTGTCAATTTTAAGACCATTCGTGCCATTTAGTGGTCGATTTTTTCCTGGCGAGCGAAAGCGAGCCTGTAATTTAAGGGGAATCGGCCTTCGGCCAGGACATTTTTCTGCCGAAAAATGTACAAATTTATCTTGAAAGGGGGTCAAGGGGTTTAAGTTTGATGGAAGTCTAGGAAACACACTAAAAACCTCCCCTTAAGGGGGGTGACCTGCCTTTTGTTATTTCTGTCCTTTTCTCTTTCTCTGGCTTGTATCCATTCGGCCTCATTCAGCCAACTATTTGAAGACGTTTATCCCCATCTAGGTGTCGATTTCTTCCTGGCGAGCGATAGCGAGCCAGCATTATATGAAGAAATCCGGCTTTGCCGGAGAAATTTTTCTATCGAAAAATTTACAAATTTAGCCTGCTGTCAAACAAAAATAAAAAATATGCTGGCTCGCTACCGCTCACCAGTAAAAAATTGACACCTGGATGGAGATAAACGTCTTAAAACAGTAGGCTGAATGGGGCCAAATGGATACAAGCCAGAGAAAGATAGAAAAGGACAGAAATAACAAAAACAGGTCACCCCCCCTCCTTAATATTGAGTTTAGGAGTAAATAAGTCGGTTGGTTGGTGGAGGTGGGAACAACAACATAATGATGATGGATCAACATAATGGATCAATATAATGGATCAATATAATGGATCAACATAATGGATCAACATAATGGATCAACATAATGGATCAACATAATGGATCAACAACATAATGGATCAACATAATGGATCAACATAATGGATCAACATAATGGATCAATATAATGGATCAACATAATGGATCAACGTAATGGATCAACATAATGGATCAACATAATGGATCAACAACATAATGGATCAACATAATAGATCAACATAATGGATCAATATAATGGATCAACAATATAATGGATCAACATAATGGATCAACATAATGGATCAATATAATGGATCAACAACATAATGGATCAACATAATGGATCAATATAATGGATCAACAACATAATGGATCAACAATATAATGGATCAACATAATGGATCAACATAATGGATCAATATAATGGATCAACAACATAATGGATCAACAATATAATGGATCAACATAATGGATCAACAACATAATGGATCAACATAATGGATCAACATAATGGATCAATATAATGGATCAACAACATAATGGATCAACATAATGGATCAACATAATGGATCAATATAATGGATCAACAACATAATGGATCAACATAATGGATCAACATAATGGATCAACATAATGGATCAATATAATGGATCAACAACATAATGGATCAACAATATAATGGATCAACATAATGGATCAACATAATGGATCAATATAATGGATCAACATAATGGATCAACATAATGGATCAACATAATGGATCAACATAATGGATCAATCAATATTATTATCCCGTACCGTATACCAGTGACAATCCTTCTCCTGAACTACACTCTGGCAACTATTAGACGATTTTATCCAGCTTAGGAAGGATGTGTAGGCTCCTCATTAAGGGGAGGTTTCTAGTTTGTTCCCTAGACCTCCATCAATCTTAAAATTACACCCTCTAGACCCTCTTTTAAGGAGAGGTTTCTAGTTTGTTCCCTAGACCTCCATCAAGCTTCAAATTACACCCCCTAGACCCTCTTTTAAGGAGAGGTTTCTAGTTTGTTCCCTAGACCTCCATCAATCTTCAAATTACACCCTCTAGACCCTCTTTTAAGGAGAAGTTTCTAGTTTGTTCCCTAGACCTCCATCAAGCTTAAAATTACACCCTCTAGACCCTCTTTTAAGGAGAGGTTTCTAGTTTGTTCCCTAGACCTCCATCAAGCTTAAAATTACACCCTCTAGACCCTCTTTTAAGGGGAGGTTTCTAGTTTGTTCCCTAGACCTCCATCAAGCTTAAAATTACACCCTCTAGACCCTCTTTCAAGCTAAATTTGTACATTTTTCGGTAGAAAAATGTCCCAGCCGAAGGCCGGTTCCTCTTAAATTACAGGCTCGCTATCGCTCGCCAGGAAAAAATTGACCCCTAAATGACACGAAAGATCTTAAAATTGACAGAAATGGGGCGAAAGTTCCTAAAATCGCCAAACTAATGGGGCGAACGTCTTATAATCTCAAAATCAATGGGGCTAAACATGAGGGAAAGTGGGTTCCCAAAAAAAATATATATCCCTCCAGTGGAAATCTCCCCTTAAAAAGCTATATACCGTACCGACTACCTCAATTAATCAGTTTATAATTAATTACCACATAATTATATATATATATATATATATATATATATATATATATATATACCCCCATCCCGAAGCTTCACAAACTCGTCTAAATGTAGCGGACGTTAAGGGTGGGGTGGGTGACCTGTTTTATTTTGTTCCTCTCCTTTTCTATCTGTCTCTGGCTTGTATCCATTTGGCCCCATTCAGCCTACTGTTTTAAGACGTTTATCCCCATCCAGGTGTCAATTTCTTACTGGTGAGCGGTAGCGAGCCAGCATATTTTTTATTTTTGTTTGACAGCAGGCTAATTTGTACATTTTTCGATAGAAAAATGTCTCCGGCGAAGCCGGATTTCTTCATATAATGCTGGCTCGCTATCGCTCGCCAGGAAGAAATCGACACTAGATGGGGATAAACGTCTTAAAATAGTTGGCTGAATGGGGCCGAATGGATACAAGCCAGAGAAAGAGAGAAAAGGACAGAAATAACAAAAAGCAGGTCACCCCCCTTAACGTCGCTGGTACTCAAAGGGTTAAAGATTGTATATATATATATATATATAATGTATAGTTATCCTATAGTCTATTCGCTGTAAGTATGCGAACAATCATGACCTCTAACCTCTGTAACTCAAAAACCACTAGAGTAATCGAGCTAATATGTCTACCATTTGGGAAGAGTCAGTCCAGGAATAGAAGTGGACATTTACACCCCATTTGCTCTAGCCCTTTTTGAGTTACAGCAGAGGATAGAGGTCATGACTTCTCTCGCCTACTTACAGTGAATAGACTATAGTCTCACACCTCTTGTCATCTGTGTGTATGAGAGAGAGAGAGAGAGAGAGAGAGAGAGAGAGAGAGAGAGAGAGAGAGAGAGAGAGAGAGAGAGAGAGAGAGAGAGAGAGAGAGACGGGGGGGAGGGAGAGAGAGTGTGAGTGTGTGTGTGTGTGAGTGTGTGTGTGTGTGTGTGTGTGTGTGTGTGTGTGTGTGTGTGTGTGTGTGTGTCTGTGTGTGTATTAGTCTACTGTAATGCTCATAACGCTCAATAACACCAGCAAGCAAGATAAGTATTATATTTATCTATGGCATCTTGATCCCCTCGAAGTGATGGCAACACAACACTGCAACATGAACCACAACACACCAACAACAAGAACAACCTTGCAACAACCCCGAGCAACTCAATATGCAGCGGCTGATACGACCAACACAATACAACCTGGCAGCGTAACGCAACACCACCACAGGCCAAGTTGCTAATACACAGAGAGAGACTCGGGGCCGACATCTGACAGACATCCAAACTTCCAACACACGGAGAGAAAGGAGGGAAGATCAACTGGCTTAGACCCTCCTGTACCGGTGACGTCTGTTTTGTATTTTATCCTTGCTGTATTTAGACGATGCTGTGTGCCAGTTTAACAAAGATCTGTGGTTGTGCAAAGGATTTAAGGGGAGGTCTCCACTTGAGGGATTTTTTTCTTGACTCCTTTCTCCCTCATGTTTAGCCCCATTACTTTTCTAATTTTAAGACGTTCGCCCCATTATTTTGACGATTTTAAGAACCTTCGACCCATTTCTGTAAATTTTAAGACCTTTCGTGCCAATTAGGTGTCGATTTTATCCTGGCGAGCGATAGCGAGCCTGTAATTTAAGAGGAACCGGCCTTCGGCCGGGAAATTTTTCTACCGAAAAATGTACAAATTTATCTTGGAAGGGACTCAAGGGGGTGTAATTTTAAGCTTGATGGAGGTCTAGGGAACAAACTAAATACCTCCCCTTAAGTGAGATAGTTCGAAGCCTGTTAATTGCCGGAGGCCCATTTTAAGGGTACAGTGGTTATATTTTAAGGGTACAGTGGTTATATTTTAAGGGTACAGTGGTTACATTTTAAGGGTACAGTGGTTATATTTTAAGGGTACAGTGGTTATATTTTAAGGGTACAGTGGTTACATTTTAAGGGTACAGTGGTTATATTTTAAGGGTACAGTGGTTACATTTTAAGGGTACAGTGGTTATATTTTAAGGGTACAGTGGTTACATTTTAAGGGTACAGTGGTTATATTTTAAGGGTACAGTGGTTATATTTTAAGGGTACAGTGGTTATATTTTAAGGGTACAGTGGTTACATTTTAAGGGTACAGTGGTTATATTTTAAGGGTACAGTGGTTACATTTTAAGGGTACAGTGGTTACATATTTATTTATTTTGTGTTTGTTTTGTTCCATTTGATTATATTCATCAGCCTTTTTAGTGTCCTCGCTAGACCTTCATCAAGCTTAAAAAAAAAACACTCCCTAGAACTCCCTTCAAGATAAAAAAAACACTCCCTAGAACTCCCTTCAAGATAAAAAAACACTCCCTAGAACTCCCTTCAAGATAAAAAAACACTCCCTAGAACTCCCTTCAAGATAAAAAAACACTCCCTAGAACTCCCTTCAAGATAAAAAAAACACTCCCTAGAACTCCCTTCAAGATAAAAAAACACTCCCTAGAACTCCCTTCAAGATAAAAAAACACTCCCTAGAACTCCCTTCAAGATAAAAAAAACACTCCCTAGAACTCCCTTCAAGATAAAAAACACACTCCCTAGAACTCCCTTCAAGATAAAAAAAACACTCCCTAGAACTCCCTTCAAGATAAAAAAACACTCCCTAGAACTCCCTTCAAGATAAAAAAACACTCCCTAGAACTCCCTTCAAGATAAAAAAACACTCCCTAGAACTCCCTTCAAGATAAAAAAACACTCCCTAGAACTCCCTTCAAGATAAAAAAACCAGGCTGGGAAATTAGGTATAGCCCGGCAGCCCGGACTGGCCTGGACATGTAGCCGGGCTAGTGATTTTCAACGTAAGTCTGCCCGGCAATTGCCCGGGAGACAAGTGAATTGTTTGTAATACTTCCTTACATAACGCTTCAATAAAATAAATAATAGTAAACATATAATATACAATTATTCAACTACCGGTATATAATGTATGTACGAAATTATTGCTGCGGCAACCAACCAACCAACCAACGTTACTCGGTGTGCGGTGACCCTTAAGTAAACAGTAAACAGCTGATCGGTTGTCGAATACTATACTGTCAATATTGATGTTTATCGGATACAATAACATCAACAAGTTCAATAAACAGATCAATATAACAAAAACAGAAAAATTTAAACAAGTTAGGCTAAATTTTTGCCGTGTAAATCCTATGATTACATGGCCTAAGATGTGTTGTTATTGCTTTGCCGTGAATTTCGTAATGTTAAAACTTGAATTGAATTGGGGATACTTGTTAAGCTTGTAGATGGTGTTGGTGGCATAGTTGTTGGTCTGTGGTCAATGTGTTATACGATAATTAATGTAAATCGATAGATGCTGGTTGGGGGTAGCATATTGGCATCGTCTGCACCTAAGCAGGTCTCCACTTCGTCGATATTGGCGTGCATTTTGATTATTTTTTCTATTTTTCCCAAGTTTATTGTCATTAATTATTATCTTCAAAAAATCGGGCTAAAGGGATTTTTGGATTATCCGTGTTCGAATTATCAGATTTTTTGTAACAGACAAACAAATCTTCCTTAAGTCAGTGGTGTGGTTTCATATTCAGTATAGCCGTAAACCGTAATACATCAATGATGAAGTATGAATTTGTAATGTGATTCAATTAAAATATGACATAGACTAAGGCTACCTGTTCCTAGAAATGTTTTTCGACTTATCCAATATACATCAATAATGAACTATGAATTTGTAATGTGATTCAATACAAATATGGGACAGATTAAGGCTGCCTGTTACTAGAAATGTTTTTCGCCTTATCCAATTTATATTTAAATACGGCTATAGACGTGAAGTCTGTTATTGGAGAGAGTGTAGGCACCCGCTGTCGAGCAGGGCAGTACCCAGAGGAGGCAACATAGCCATATGATAATGAGTTACTGGAACGTGGTGACAAAACAAAGCCATACCAAAGGAACTGTAAAAGGATTATTCATAAGATAATTTAAATTAAATATAACCTACTTTATATTGGAGTGAGGGGATAAATTGGTTTTGCCGTATTCCAAGGAAGTGAAGAGGACGGAGAGTGGAGAACAAACGTTTAAATTGAAAAGACCTGCGCATCCCGGAATAGGAGAGGTTTAATTAGGTTATTAAATGGAAACCTTTAATATCCTCCTTTTATATTCAATGTTTTTACCATCAACGTGCCATAGAAAATACTAGTGTTATTTCCAAAACATTAGTGATGCAAAGCTTAATAAGTACTGTGGAGATAAAATAGGCAATGTATAGAAACTGGTGGCATGTTTGTGAATGTACAGTATGTGGTACTTAACGAGTGAAATTCTTTAAAATATATCAGGGCAAGTAAAACACTGTCAGGGCAAGTAAGTTACAGAAGTCACTAGCCCGGGGCAAGTAGATCCTCAGCACTAATTTCTCAGCCTGAAAAAAACACTCCCTAGAACTCCCTTCAAGATAAAAAAACACTCCCTAGAACTCTCTTCAAGATAAAAAAACACTCCCTAGAACTCCCTTCAAGATAAAAAAAACACTCCCTAGAACTCCCTTCAAGATAAAAAAAACACTCCCTAGAACTCCCTTCAAGATAAATTTGTACATTTTTCGATAGCAAAATATCCCGGCCGAAGGCTCGCTATCGCTCGCCAGGAAAACATCGACACCGAAACAGTACAAAAGGTCTTGATAGTGATATAGACATGGGACGAAAGCTTTTAAAATCGCCAAACTAATGGGACGAACGTCGTAAAATCTGAAAATGAATGGGGCTAAACATGAAGCAGAAGGGGGAACCAGAAAAGCGGCCCACCTCCCCTTCAGCTGAACACAACTGTCCAATAGTAGCCCGAATACAGCTAAAATGACGCCGCCGGTACGGAAGGGGTTAAGGGAGCCCACCTCGATGTTTTCTTCTCTTTCTCTCCCTCATTCTTTGGCTAGTGTCCATTCGGCCCCATTCAGCCTACTGTTTTAAGACGTTCACCCCCATCCAGATGTCATATAGGCTATATACAGTACATTAATTTTGTTGTGACAGCAAACTAAATTTGTAAATTTTTCGATAGAAAAATTTCTCCGGCGAAGCCGGATTTCTCCATACAATGCTGGCTCGCTATCGCTCGCCAGGAAGAAATCGACACCTGGATAGGGATAAACGTCTTAAAACAGTTGGCTGAATGGGGCCGAATGGATACAAACCAGGGAAAGAGAGAAAAGGAGAGAAATAAAAAAATCCGGTGACCCCCCTTTAGGAGTAGTGACAGAGTACTGATTTTGGCAATTAGTATCGATAAATTTGGTCTGGCAATTTAGGCAGAGAGAGAGAGAGAGAGAGAGAGAGAGAGAGAGAGAGAGAGAGAGAGAGAGAGAGAGAGAGAGAGAGAGAGAGAGAGAGAGAGAGAGAGAGAGAGAGAGAGAGAGAGAGAGAGAGAGAGAGAGAGAGAGAGAGAGAGAGAGAGAGAGAGAGCGAGCGTGTGTATATGAGTGTATGTGTGTGTGTATGAAAGGATGTGTTTGTGTGTGTGAAATAGTGTGTGTGTGTGTGTGTGTGTGAAAGAGAGATATAGTGTGTATGTGTGTGAGGAAATGTGCGTGTGTATGAGAGAGAGAGAGAGAGAGAGAGAGAGAAAGTGAGGTGGGTGGAGGCATCATGTACACCTGTGGAGGAATCTAATTACTACAGTGTGGTCAGGTAATGAAGGTTACAGGCACACGCACACACACACACCCATACCTACAGACACATACACGAACACACACACGCACACACACATACCTGCACACACACCTACAGACACATACACCTGTGGTGGTTCCTGTGGTGAGTAGTTTCAGGCAGTCGTTGCTGCCCGTGGCCACGCTGATGCGCCGCCACTAGTTTAACCCGTCTGTTCGTCTCTTCGCCATCTGGTCTATGATGCTGTTGCTGGCAGCGCAGAGGTGGTAATGTGGCAGCTTGGGTTGATCGGGTATTATCCGTAGGAATTTATCTAGTTGGTTCTTGAAACGTTCAAGGTTATGTTCCGTTGAGTCACGCAGGTGAACACACACACACACACACATACCTGCACACACACCTACAGACACATACACGAACACACATACCTGCACACCCACCTACAGACACATACACGAACACACACACACACACACACACATACCTGCACACACACCTACAGACACATACACGAACACGAACACACACACACACATACCTGCACACCCACCTACAGACACACACACGAACACACATACCTGCACACCCACCTACAGATACATACACGAACACACACACACACATACCTGCACACACACCTACAGACACATACACGAACACACACACACACACCTACAGACACATACACGAACACACACACACACACACACATACCTGCACACACACCTAGACACATACACGAACACACACACACATACCTGCACACACACCTACAGACACACACACATAGCCTACTTACCTGCACACACACCTACAAACACATACATTCACACACACACACACCTACAAACACATACATTCACACACACACACACACACCTACAAACACATACATTCACACACACACACATACATACTTGCACACCCACCTACAAACACATAAACGTACACACACCTACAGACACATACACTATCTCACACACACACCGACCCACCTACAGACACATACACTATCTCTCACACACACACACACACACACGGCCTCAGTAACCGAGCGCACTGAGTCACCATAGTTGCTTGGCTCTGGTAGCACGGGTTCGATCCCAGCTATCTGCGGGAAGGATTGTTGTCAGAAATGTTCCTGGCTGTGGAGGTTATATATGGATGAGCCACCTCTGGGTTTCATCTGGTTCCCTGCCCACATCCTACCCTTTATGAGGGTATATACGGGCTCTCTTGTGGCAGCAAAAGTCAATCTGTTGACTACATAGGATAAGTGCATTGTCAGCTTCATTGGCTACCGGCTCGAAATAAATCGATTATTATTATTATTATTATTATTATTATTATTATTATTATTATTATTATTATTATTATACACCTACACCCACACACACATACTGTACATACTCCCTCTCACTTTATCTTCTCTCTCTCTCTCTCTCTCTCTGAACTGAAACTTCAGACAATGCACAATCAGTAACATCCAACTCTAATACTCTTAAGGTGTTTTATGTAAATGCTCGTAGCATACGCAATACATTTTCAGATCTAGAGGAAATCGTGTTTACAGAACATTATGATATAATCGGCATTACAGAATCTTGGTTAAATACGGAAGACAGAGACTTTTTAGCCGAATATACGCTTCCTGGTTATACAATGTTTGAGAAAAGTCGGATCAATAGAAATGGAGGAGTTCTGTTTTTTATAAAGGAAAGTCTTAATCCCGTCTTAATGTCAAAACCTCAAATTGCGAATATAGACATATCTTACGTACTATTAAATAATAAACGAGGAACTAAAATAACACTAGCTTTATTATACAGACCCCCATCTCAATCAGTGCAAACTGACAGTGAAATTTATGAACAAATTGCAGAAATAACTAACATACAAGATACCGTAATTCTTGGCGATTTCAACTTACCCATGACAAAATGGGGCGATATTCTTACTTCACACTCTGGACACGACCTCTATGCTAACTTGCAAGAGAGTTCACTTTTTCAATTTGTACAATCTCCGACCCGTGGTAATAATGTGCTTGACCTTGTACTCGCAACAAAAGAAGAATTAATAGAGAATTTGAATGTTGGTGATGAATTCAGTAACAGCGACCATCAGTACGATAACTTTCACTTTAAAGTTTACTAGTAACAAATCAAATAGCAGCATTGAGAAAGTCCCTAATTTCAAGAAAGCAAATTTTCATAAACTTAAATCAAAGCTTAAAGAAACTGACTGGAGCTTTCTGACTAACAATAACGACATAAATACATCTTGGGAGTGTTTCACAACCACTTACCTTAAGGCAGTGCACCATCGAAAATACGGCGTCCAGGCCATAATGATAAGCCCAAATGGTGGAATAAAGATATTTCAGACTGTCTGCTTGCTAAAAAATTTGCTAATGATAGATTAAAATCCTCACAAAATGACGAAGAACGGGTGAAATTTGTAGAGCTACGACGCAAAGCCAAAAAGTTAATTAAGCAAAGTAAAAAGACCTTAGAGTTACATATTGCGAATCAAAGTAAAACAAACCCGAAAGAATTCTATAGTTATATCAGAAAGAAAAAAGTAGTTACTTCAACTGTTGGACCGTTAGTCGATGAAAATGGAGAATACACCAAAGACGAAGTACAAATGAGTAATGCCCTCAATACCTTCTTTGCATCAGTTTTTACAACCGAAGACCTCAGTGATATCCCTACACCATCGCCGATTCAGATTGATAATTCAGATGTTCTAAGCAATATCACCGTTACAGAGAGAGAAGTATTGAATTGTTTAGATAAACTCAAGGTAAATAAAACGCCTGGACCCGATACAATCTCGCCTAGAGTTCTAAAGGAAGCTAAGGATGAGCTCTCCAAACCACTGACATTGCTATTCAATGAATCCTTGCAGTCTGGGACTATGCCTGATCAGTGGAAGCTAGCCAACGTAACACCGATATTAAAAAAAGGCAGCAAATCCCTACCCAGTAACTATCGTCCAATTAGCTTAACCTCAATTGTATGTAAAATGCTAGAAACGGTCATAAGAGGCAGACTCGTAAATCACTTAGAGGCAAATAACTTACTTAAAGATACTCAACACGGCTTTCGTAAAAAACGTTCCTGTTTAACAAACCTCTTAGACTTCTTCCACGATATCCTCAACCTCTATGATGAGAGTAAAGCTGTAGATATTATATACCTTGATTTTCAAAAGGCTTTTGACAAAGTTCCCCACAAACGTTTACTGCTAAAACTAAAAGCGCATGGAATACAAGACGGTGTGTTGAAATGGATAGAAAATTGGCTCAGCGACAGAAAGCAAAGAGTAGTCATAAACGGTAAGGCATCTAAATGGACCAATGTAAGTAGCGGGGTACCCCAGGGATCGGTACTAGGACCAATTCTCTTTCTAATTTACATCAACGATATAGATGAGGGTCTCACCTGTACAATCTCAAAATTTGCTGACGATACAAAAATTGCAAATAGCGTACTCTCAAAAGAACAAGTTGACGATATGCAACAATCTAGATAAATGTAAGTAGCGGGGTACCCCAGGGATCGGTACTAGGACCAATTCTCTTTCTAATTTACATCAACGATATAGATGAGGGTCTCACCTGTACAATCTCAAAATTTGCTGACGATACAAAAATTGCAAATAGCGTACTCTCAAAAGAACAAGTTAACGATATGCAACAATCTAGATAAATTATCATGTTGGGCCCAAATTTGGCAAATGAGTTTCAATGCGGATAAATGTAAAGTACAACATATCGGATACCTAAATGAGAAAGCAAACTATTTGATGAATGGCACTCAGCTTAAGAATGTAAACAGAGAAACCGATCTGGGAGTAACAATATCGAGTAACCTAAAACCGAGTCAACAATGTTCAGAAGTTGTTAAGAAGGCAAACAAAATAATTGGCTTTATAGGCAGGTCATTTGAACATATATCCAAAGAAGTTATTCTAACCCTTTACAATTCCTTAGTCCGCCCTCTTCTGGAATACTGCGTTCAATCCTGGTGCCCTTATTACCAAAAAGATATAAACAAGCTAGAACGAGTTCAACGTAGAGTTACCAAAATGATACCTAGCCTAAAGAACAAACCATACGAAGAGCGTCTTAGAGAATTAAATCTATTTCCTTTAACCCGTCCAGCCCCGGCTATTTTTGTAATGTTTGTTCACCAGAACCCGGCCGGTTTTCAAAAAATGGTTTTATTCCAGAAACAATAGCGAATGGGTTAGGAATGAAGGAAAAACCACGAAAAACCGCTCAAAAAGCTTAAAGAATGGTCCTACAGAGCCCCCGAAAACGTATTTTACAAGAGTAAAAAATTGAAGGCAATTACCCAAAAAAAACAGGTTATTGCACGCGCACGCACGTGGACTTTGAGAGTTTTCAACCATCGGCACGGTTGCGTGGGATACGTACACAGTTCCCATACAAATCTGAGCCCTCTTGAGTGGCTACACCTGAGGTTACGGTCGGCGCAATTAGGGTGACGGGCCAGGTGCGTCTCTGGGCCTGTGCGTTACATACATCGCCGACGCGTCAGGCGCGTCGCTGGGGCTGTACGGGTTAACCCAGCGCAGATTAAGAGGTGACTTAATTCAAGTGTTCAAAATCATCAAAGGCATCGACAATATGAACTGTAGTAAGTACTTCACTATCGACCAATCTAATTACACGCGGGGAAACGGTTGCAAAATTATTGGTAAATCTTTTAACTCACACGAATCTAAGAATTTCTTCTTCAATCGAGTTGTCAACTTGTGGAATGGGCTTCCCCCGAGACGTTATAGACTGCAGCACCGTTGATTCATTTAAACTCCGCTTAAACAAATATCTCGCATCAAACCCGCGACTGACTGCGTTTGTAAATTAATAACTTTATTTTATCCCCCCCTCAGTTACTAACCCATCTGTCCCCTACTAACTTCCTAATCCTGCCACGGACATTAGTTCTAGGGCAGTAGTTCCCTTACCCACTCTAAACCACTGTTTGGACACTTGATCCTCAGTGTTTTGGAGGACAAGCAGCCTAAAAGGGTCACTAGTCCTGTTGTTGCTTGATTTCCTTTGTACTCCTTTGTACTCTCTCTCTCTCTCTCTCACATGCGCATATTAATACAGAATTTACGAGCTCCAGCCACCTGCACAAGAAAATTTATGAATATCGTAAAATAATATAAATAATTTACAATTTGCATGAACTTGAACATACGAATACACATTAGAAGTGGCGCAGTAATTTACATATCTCTTGTTGCTATATCTCTCTCTCTCTCTCTCTCTCTCTCTCTCTCTCTCTCTCACACACACACCATTTTTTTTCTCTCTCTCTCTCACATTTTGTTTTCTCTCTTAAGGCCGCGTCATACAGAGGCCGAACGTACTAGGACAAAGTCCCGAATAGGATGACTTGCACATTTTTACCGAATACAGCCGAGACTCTCCCGAAATTTGAAGATTACGAACATGGCCCGAACGAGTTCAGAATAATATCCGATAGTCAAGAACGACCTACGACAAAATCTCGAATAACTACCGAACATGAATCGAACTTACACTCGTTATGCAAAGAATTATTTTCGACCATACCCGAATCATCAGACACAGATCCGAATGACATTGGAATGCTTTAGGATAATTAACCGAACTTAACCGATGAGATGTCGACAAACAACCGATAGAGAAGAACATTATGAGAACAACATCAGACTGTTTTACAACTGTAGCACCTCTGTCCCCAGTCAGTCGACGCCCCTCCCCCCAACCAGCACCGCCTTTGTTCATGTACTTCTTCACTCCATCATTCCACCTCTCATTCGTTTTCAAATACACCTAGACAAAATGTAGGCTATAATAACAAAGTATTGTAATCGAGTTTACTGTATTATAATGTACCACCTAACGTAAGACTAACGTAGCCTAACCTAATTATTGTCCTTCCTAATCTCAATAAAATCAACTAATGAAGGCCAGAATAACGATATACCCATAAATAATCGTAGTGTTCGAACCCAGAGGCAGAACAGAGGTACGGTACCGGTATCTATAACATGCTCGCTTTTTCTGGACCCCCTTCTCCCACATGTTTAGCATATTCATTTTGAGGTTTAAGACGTTCGTTCCGTTACTTTGACTATTTTGAGACCTTTCGCCTCATTCTGTTATCAATATTAGCCTATAAGGCCTTTCGTGCCTTTTAGGTGTCGATTTTTTCCTGGCGAGCAATAGCGAACCTCTAATTTTAGAAGGAGGCTATTCTACTTGTTCAAAATCAATTCGGATTTAATTCCTAATTAAACAAGATACATCGAGCAGACATCCTACATTATTCGTATATTTGTCTGAATTTGATCGTAACCTGTTCTGAAAATTCGTAACTCGTGCGGGTTTTATTCTGGAATACGAGGGAATCATCGTAATTTTATCGAATTTTTGTCGGGAATTGTTCGGGATTTGTTCGGGATTTGTTCGGGTAGTTCCTAACAAATTCGGCAATTGAAAAAAGTACCGAACAAGTCCCGAAACAGAAGACCAAACTACGAATTAATCAGAACAACTCCCGAACGAGTTAGGAATAACTCAAGACCAACATCCGACCATTTTGTAACGGTTTTTTTACCCGAATGTTCGTAGAAATTTAGTGTAGCCACTAAATTTTTCCCGACTCTCCGGAATGTCGGCAACATACATGAACAACATCAGTCCAACCCACGAATAGTACGGAACGTATGCCGAATTATGCAGAATATACCCGACCCGCCTGAAATTTGAATTTTGTTTGCAAGTCATCCTATTCGGGACTTTGTCCTAGTACGTTCGGCCTCTGTATGACGCGGCCTTTACCCATTCTAACTCTTTCAGAGAGAGTCTTCTGCTTTGCTATCCTTACCTTCCATTTTGTAGCAAATTCTATGTTAGCATTAAGTCCGGACTGCCTAGTAGGGACAGCAGGGTCTTTGCAGTCTGTGTATATACGTAACTCTATGTAACACATTTTATTATAACATATATATACTATATTATCGTACCTGGTATATTAACTCTCTCTCTCTCTCTCTCTCTCTCTATATATATATATATATATAGAGAGAGAGAGAGAGAGAGAGATAGAGTGAGAGTGTGGTGTGTGTGTGATAGAGTGAGATATACAGTAAATATAGATATACTGCACATATATATAGATAGATAGAGAGTGTAGAGAGCCAGCAGTGCCAGGTCAGAGCCAAACACACACACACACTTGTACAGCTGTGAATCATAACCCTCCCTTCACACCTGTGCCGGAGGAGCTTAGTGGCATCTGTGGCAGGTATGGTGGTGGAGGTGGGTGCTAAACTACTAACCCTTTTCTTAAGGGAGCCCAACTCACTTGTTTTCTCTTGCTCTCCCTATCTCTTTGGCTTGTATCCATTCGGCCCCATTCAGCCTACTGTTTTAAGACGTTTACCCCCATCCAGGTGTCAATATTTTCCTGGTGAGCGGTAGCAAGCCAGCATATATATATGTTTTTTGTTTACAGCAAGCTAAATTCGTACAATTTTCGACAGAAACATTTCTCCGGCAAAGCCAGATTTCTCCATACAATGCTGGCTCGCCATCGCTTGCCAGGAAGATATCGACACCTGGATGGGGATAAACGTCTTAAAACAGTTGGCTGAATGGGGCCGAATGGATACAAGCCCAAGAAAGAGAGAAAAGGAGAGAAAGATAAAACAAAGCCGGTGACCCCCCTTAACCCTTTCTGTACCGGTAACATTCATCTCGTTATATTCGGGCAACGATTTTATTCAGCTTAGGAAGGACGTCTAACCATTAAAAGACTACAGACTATCTCGATTCATCCTTTAAGCCACCATACATCCTTCCTAAGCTTCCTAAGATCGTCAAAATGTAGCCGAAATAAAAAACAAAAAAAGTCACTGGTACTGTAAGGGTTAAACCTCAGTATACCTCTAGTGCTTCAGTATACCCCTAGTGCTTCAGTATACCTCTAGTGCATCAGTATACCTCTTGTGCTTCAGTATACCCCTAGTGCTTCAGTATACCTCTTGTGCTTCAGTATACCTCTAGTGCTTCAGTATATCTCTAGTGCTTCAGTATATCTCTAGTGCTTCTGTATACCCCTAGTGCTTCAGTATACCTCTAGTGCTTCAGTATACCTCTAGTGCTCCAGTATACCTCTAGTGCTTCAGTATATCTCTAGTGCTTCAGTATATCTCTAGTGCTTCAGTATACCTCTAGTGCTTCAGTATACCTCTTGTGTTTCAGTATACCTCTTGTGCTTCAGTATATCCCTAGTGCTTCAGTATATCTCTAGTGCTTCAGTATACCTCTAGTGTTTCAGTATACCCCTAGTGCTTCAGTATACCTCTAGTGCTTCAGTATGCCTCTAGTGCTTCAGTATACCTCTAGTGCTTCATTTTTTTTTTTTTTTTTTTTTTTTCTCTATATTCCAACTTACTTCCTCTCGGGCATAGGCTGAGAGCCTTAACATTCACCGCTTTACAATGAACAGTGAAGCCCGTGAGGTCTTGTTCCAGTCTAGGGAGTGAGACATGTGAAGCACGTAGAGTACAACGAGCTCCTGCCATCTTGCCTTCACATGAGGAACGGTGCTCACTCATGGCCCGAAATGACCCCATCTCTGAAGCCACCTCGTTCCCGTGCTTCACTGTCTCATCCCCTACACTCGGACTCTCACACTTACACACACAACGCCACCTGTTGAGCAGATAACTCACCAGGCATTGCACCCCTATAGCATATTTTGAATATGGGAATATTCATACAGTGCTATTTAATCAGGGAACATACCTCTAGTGCTTCAGTATATCTATAGTGCTTCAGTATACCTCTAGTGCTTCAGTATACCTCTAGTGCTTCAGTATACCCCTAGTGCTTCAGTATACCCCTAGTGCTTCAGTATACCTCTAGTGCCTCAGTATACCTCTAGTGCTTCAGTATATCCCTAGTGCTTCAGTATACCTCTAGTGCTTCAGTATACCCCTAGTGCTTCATTATACCCCTAGTGCTTCAGTATATCCCTAGTGCTTCAGTATACCCTTAGTGCTTCAGTATACCTCTAGTGCTTTAGTATACATCTAGTGCTTCAGTATACCCCTAGTGTTTCAGTATACCTCTAGTGCTTTAGTATACCCTAGTGCTTCAGTATACCTCTAGTGCTTCAGTATACCCCTAGTGCTTCAGTATACCTCTAGTGCTTCAGTATACCCCTAGTGCTTTCAGTATACCTCTAGTGCTTCAGTATACCTCTAGTGCTTCAGTATACCCCTAGTGCTTCAGTATACCCCTAGTGCTTCAGTATACCTCTAGTACTTCAGTATACCTCTAGTGCTTCAGTATACCCCTAGTGCTTCAGTATACCCCTAGTGCTTCAGTATACCCCTAGGGCTTCAGTATACCTCGTGCTTCAGTATACCTCTAGTGCTTCAGTATATCTCTAGTGCTTCAGTATACCTCTTGTGCTTCAGTATACCCCTAGTGCTTCAGTATACCTTTAGTGCTTCAGTATACCCCTAGTGCTTCAGTATACCTCTAGTGCTTCAGTATACCCCTAGTGCTCCAGTATACCTCTAGTGCTTCCAGTCTATGAGTGCTTTAGTATATCTCTAGTGCTTCAGTATACCTCTTGTGCTTCAGTATATCCCTAGTGCTTCAGTATACCCCTAGTGCTTCAGTATACCCCTAGTGCTTCAGTATACCCCTCTAGTGCTTCAGTATACCTCTAGTGCTTCAGTATACCCCTAGTGCTTCAGTATACCCCTAGTGCTTCAGTATACCTCTAGTGCTTCAGTATACCCCTAGCGCTTCAGTATACCTCTAGTGCTTCAGTATATCTCTAGTGCTTCAGTATACCTCTTGTGCTTCAGTATATCCCTAGTTCTTCAGTATACCTCTAGTGCTTCAGTATACCTCTAGTGCTTCAGTATACCTCTAGTGCTTCAGTATACCTCGTGCTTCAGTATACCCCTAGTGCTTCAGTATAACCCTAGTGTTTCAGTATACCACTAGTGCTTCAGTATACCCCTAGTGCTTCAGTATACCTCTAGTGCTTCAGTATACCCCTAGTGCTTCAGTATACCTCTAGTGCTTCAGTATACCCCTAGTGCTTCAGTATACCCCTAGTGCTTCAGTATACCTCTAGTGCTTCAGTATAACCCTCGTGCTTCAGTATAACCCTCGTGCTTCAGTATACCCCTCGTGCTTCAGTATACCCCTCGTGCTTCAGTATACCTCTCGTGCTTCAGTATACCCCTAGTGCTTCAGTATACCCCTAGTGCTTCAGTATACCTCTAGTGCTTCAGTATATCCCGTGCTTCAGTATACCTCATGCTTCAGTATACCTCTAGTGCTTCAGTATACCTCTAGTGCTTCAGTATACCTCTAGTGCTTCAGTATATCCCTAGTGCTTCAGTATACCTCTAGTGCTTCAGTATACCTCTAGTGCTTCAGTATACCCCTAGTGCTTCAGTATACCTCTAGTGCTTCAGTATACCTCTAGTGCTTCTTTGAGTATGCAAGTGAATGAGAACTAGAGTGAGAGAATGAGTATGATAATAGTGTGTGTGTGTGTGTGTGTGTGTGTGTGTGTGTGTGTGTGTGTGTGTGTGAGAGAAAGAGGGAACAATAGCGAGAGAGAGAGAATGAATATGAGTATAGTGTGTGTGTGTGTGTGTGTGTGTGTGTGTGTGTGTGTGTGTGTGTGTGTGTGTGTGTGTGTGTGTGTCTGTGTGTACCGGATGTGAAGGAGATAAAAGCCCAGGAAGCCAACACAAGCCCCTCTACAGTACCCCCAGTCAGTCTAGCTACCAACCAGTGTACACTAGGGGCCAGGAATATTTGAACACCCTATAGCGATAAATAGAAAACGGTGAGTGTTCTCTACAGTCGGTTTAAGGGGAGATCTCCACTTGAGGGATTTTTTTCTTGACCCCTTTCTCCCTCATGTTTAGCCCCATTGCTTTTGCTATTATAAAACGTTTGCCCCACTAGTTTAGCGATTTTAAGAACATTCACCCCATATTAAGACCTTTCGTGCAATTCAGGTGTCGATTTTATCCTGGCGAGCGATAGCGAGCCTGTAATTTAAGAGGAACCGGCCTTCGGCCAGGAAATTTTTCTACCGAAATATGTACAAATTTATCTTGAAAAGGGACTCAAGGGGGTGTAATTTTAAGCTTGATGGAGGTCTAGGGAACAAACTAAATACCTACCCTTAATATAAAGGGGAGAGGGGTAGTTTTTATTTGCTCATAACTGTCTTGATAGCGTCGTAGTGCATAAGTGCGCGGAATTTCGATGTGAGTGTCGTAGGTTCGAGTCCTTGGAGTGCCACATGTATTTGTTAATTTCATTAATTGAGTTTAGAAGTGAAGTTGGTTGGTGGGAAAAAAATATAATAATTTATGAATTTTTTTATGATTTTATTCGTGTCCTCGTTAGACCTCCATCAAGCTTAAAACAACACCACCCCAAGATAAATTTGTACATTTTTCGATAGCGATTTCTCTTAGAACTACGAACGACGCAATTCAGACGACATTGTTCAGCTTAAAAAAGACGTCTGATTGTCAAACGACCTTAGAACTCGAGTGATTCCTTAGGGGAGATTTCCACTTGAGGGATTTTTTTTTCTTTACCCCTTTCTCCCTCATGTCTAGCCCCATTGCTTTTGAAGTTTTAAGACATTCGCCCCACTAGTTTGGCGATTATAAGAAGTTTCACCCCATTTACAGTATGTCAATTTTAAGACCTTTCGTCCCATTTAGGTGTCGATTTTTTCCTGGCGAGCGATAGCGAGCGTGTAATTTAAGAATAATCGGCCTTCGGCGGGGACATTTTTCTACCGAAAAATGTACAAATTTATCTTGAAACGGGGTCAAGGGGGTGAAATCTTAAGATTGCTGGAGGAGTAGGAAACAAACTAGAAACCTCCCCTTAACCCGAGTACCAGCGACGTGTGTTATATTGTATGCAAGCTATGTTTAGACGATATCATGCAGCTTGGGAAGGATCTGTGGTATTAGTTAAAAGGGTTTATCTCTTACAGTTTGAAGCCCTATTATTGCTAGAGGGGTCCTTCCTGATTGTAATTCTATCTCGTCTAATAGTTACCAGCATATAAAGGACAACCCCGGTACAGTCAGGGTTAAGGGGAGATCCTTCACTTTTCGTCAATTTTTGTTTTGTATTTATTTGTTATTTTTCTGGTTGCCTCGCCTAGTCATTTACGTTTAGCTTTCTCCCTAGACCTCCATCAAGCTTAGAAAAACTCCTCCCTGGCCGATTCGTCCTCAAGTGTCAGGCTTGCTATCGCTCGCCGGGAAAAATATCGACACCTATATGGCAGGAAAGGTCTTAAATTTAACAACGAAATGGGGCGAAAGGTATTAAAATCGCCAAACTAATGGGCCGAACGTCTTAAAATCTGAAGACTAATGGGGCTAAACATGAGGGAGAAGGGGGGCCAGAAAAACGACCCACCTCCCCTTAATGTCATAGGTGCATTTGGAACAAAAATGAACACTTCCATCAGCATTTGGCACACACTGCAATGGGGGTAGGGCACTATAACATCTCTGTCTTTAGGGTATCTCCTCGCGGTGGATCGCAAGGTCTGTGTGATATACAGTATCTATGTCTTAGAACGTCTCTCTCTCTCACTCACTCACTCACGGTAACACTCTCTCTCTCTCTCTCTCTCTCACACTCACTCACAGACTCTCTCACTGACTCGCACACTCTCTCACTCACACTCTCACACTCTCTCTCTCTCACACTCACTCACAGACTCTCTCACTGACTCGCACACTCTCTCACACTCTCTCTCTCACAAGCTCACCCACACCCACACTCACTCTCTCTCTCATTCTGTCAACACAATAAGCCTTAAGGTTGAGGGCCCAGACTTTTATTCTATTACTCGGCTGAGAGTCGGAGGGACAGGAGGGTGGCTCTGTTTTCCTTATAGCCTTAGAATAACATCGGGAGAAACGCTAAAACTTCTCAATATTTACTCGATTTCCTAAGTTTTGAGGGGGTAAGGGATTATCGTGGGTGTGTGGGTGTGGGGGTGTGGGTGGATGTGTGTGTGTGTGTGTGTGTGTGTGTGTGTGTGTGTGTGTGTGTGTGTGTGTGTGTGTGTGTGGGTGGATGTGTGTGTCTGAGTGTGTGTGTGTGTGGGTGGATGTGTGTGTCTGAGTGTGTGTGTGTGTGTCTGAGTGTGTGTGTGTGCGTGTGTGTGGGTGTGGGTGTGGGGGTGTGTGTGTGGGTGTGTGTGTGTGTAATCTAATATGTATAAAAGATATAGACAAGCTAGAACGAGTTCAATGTAGAGTTACCAAAATGATACCTAGCCTAAAGAAAAATCCATACGAGGAGCGTCTTAGAGAATTAAATATATTTCCTTTAACCCAGCGCAGATTAAGAGGCGACTTAATTCAAGTGTTCAACATCATCAAAGGCATTGGCAATATGAACTCTAGTAAGTACCGTACTTCACTATCGACCAATCTAATTACACGCGGGGAAACAGTTGCAAAATGATTGGTAAATCTTATAACTCACACGAATCTAAGAATTTCTTCTTCAATAGAGTTGTCAACTTGTGAAATGAGCTTCCCCAAGACGCTATAGACTGCAGCACCGTTGATTCCTTTAAACTTCGCCTAGACAAATATCTTGCATCAAACCCGCGACTGACTGCGTTTGTAAATTAATAACTTTATTTTATTCTCCCCTCAAATTCATCAAGGATTATTGCGTACCGTATATATAACATTACTAGGACGTTAATATATTTTTCCCAGATATACGAAAGATCACTTATAACTGTGTTATGTTACTAACCCATCTGTCCCCTACTAACTTCCTAATCCTGCCACGGACATTAGTTCCAGGGCAGTAGTTCCCTTTCCAATTTTCCCTTACCCAATCTAGGCCTAAACCACTGTTTGGACACTTGATTCTCAGTGTTTTGGAGGACAAGCAGCCTAGAGGGGTCACTAGACCTGTTGCTGCTTGATTTCCTCTCTCTCTCTCTCTCTCTCTCTCTCTCTCTCTCTCTCTCTCTCTCTCTCTCTCCTCTTCTGTTCTCTTCTCTCTCTCTCTCTCTCTCTCTCTCTCTCTCTCTCTCTCTCTGCATGTTACATAGACCCATGTCATAACAACGTATGCCCTACATGTAGAAGAGACCCCCCCCCCCCTACATAAACACTATTTCTCTATCTTACAGATCACGGTGATAATAATCAGGCCACAAAGAGGACTAAAGCCCCAAACCCCTTAGACCCAACCCTTCAGACCCAACCCCTTAGACCCAACCCTTAGACCCAAACCCTTAGACTCCAACCCTTAGACTCCAACCCTTAGACCCAACCCTTTAGACCCAACCCCTTAGACCCAACCCTTAGACCCAACCCCATAGACCCAACCCCTTAGACTCCAACCCCTTAGACTCCAACCCCTTAGACTCCAACCCCTTAGACTCCAACCCTTAGACCCAACCCCTTAGACCCAACCCCTTAGACTCCAACCCCTTAGACCCAACCCTTAGACCCAACCCTTTAAACCCAACCCCTTAGACTCCAACCCCTTAGACCCAACCCTTAGACCCAACCCTTTAGACCCAACCCCTTAGACCCAACCCCTTAGACCCAACCCCTTAGACCCAACCCCTTAAACCCAACCCTTAGACCCAACCCTTAGACCCAACCCTTTAAACCCAACCCCTTAGACTCCAACCCTTTAAACCCAACCCTTAGACTCCAACCCCTTAGACCCAAACCCTTAGACCCAACCCCTTAAACCCAACCCCTTAGACCCAACCCTTAGACCCAACCCTTTAAACCCAACCCCTTAGACTCCAACCCTTTAAACCCAACCCTTAGACCCAAACCCTTAGACCCAACCCCTTAAACCCAACCCTTAGACTCCAACCCTTTAGACCCAACCCCTTAGACCCAACCCCTTAGACTCCAACCCTTTAGACCCAACCCTTAGACCCAACCCCTTAGACCCAACCCCTTAGACTCCAACCCCTTAGACCCAACCCCTTAGACCCAACCCCTGAGACCCAACCCCTTAGACTCCAACCCCTTAGACCCAACCCTTTAGACCCAACCCCTTAGACTCCAACCCCTGAGACCCAACCCTTTAGACCCAACCCCTGAGACCCAACCCCTTAGACCCAACCCCTGAGACCCAACCCCTGAGACTCCAACCCTTTAGACCCAACCCCTGAGACCCAACCCCTGAGACCCAACCCCTTAGACCCAACCCCTGAGACTCCAACCCCTGAGACCCAACCCTTTAGAACCAACCCCTTAGACCCAACCCCTGAGACCCAACCCTTTAGACCCAACCCCTGAGACCCAACCCCTTAGACTCCAACCCCTGAGACCCAACCCCTTAGACCCAACCCCTTAGACCCAACCCCTTAGACCCAACCCTTAGACCCAACCCCTTAGACCCAACCCCTTAGACTCCAACCCCTTAGACCCAACCCCTGAGACCCAACCCCTTAGACCCAACCCTTTAGACCCAACCCCTGAGACCCAACCCTTTAGACCCAACCCCTTAGACCCAACCCTTAGACCCAACCCTTTAGACCCAAACCCTTAGACCCAACCCCTTAGACTCCAACCCCTTAGACCCAACCCCTTAGACTCCAACCCTTAGACCCAACCCTTTAGACCCAACCCCTTAGACTCCAACCCCTTAGACCCAACCCCTTAGACTCCAACCCTTTAAACCCAACCCTTAGACCCAACCCCTTAGACTCCAACCCTTAGACTCCAACCCTTTAAACCCAACCCTTAGACCCAACCCTGAGTCACTCAACACTCATCACACCCATAACAGTAACCATAGGCAAGTGATGGGTCGTTTTTCTGGTTTTAAGATTGTAAAACGTTCGGGCCATTAGTTTGGCGATTTTAACACCTTTCGCTCCATTTCGTTGTCAAGTATAAGACCTTGTGTGCCATATAGGTGTTCGATTTTATTCATGGCGAGCGAAAGCGAGCCTGAAATTTTAAGAGGGACCCGGGACATTTTTCTACCTTTATCTTGAAAGGGGGTCTAGGGGGAGTAATTTTAAGCTTGATGGAAGTCTAGGGAATCAACTAAAAACCTCCCCTTAATAGACCAAAAACACGGCCCATCTCCCTTTAACCCCTTCGGTACCGGCGACGTCTTTTTCATGGCATTATAGCTATATATTTGGACGATTGTTGTGCGCAGTTTAGGAAGGGTCTGTGGTAGTAAAAAGGGTTAAGCGAGAGAGTTCCAAGCCTGTCAATTGCTGGAGGCCCCTTTTTATAAACTGCTGGAGGCCCCTTTTTATAAACTGCTGGAGGCCCCTTTTTATAAACTGCTGGAGGCCCCTTTTTATAAACTGCTGGAGGCCCCTTTTTATAAACTGCTGGAGGCCCCTTTTTTATAAACTGCTGGAGGCCCCTTTTTATAAACTGCTGGAGGCCCCTTTTTTATAAACTGCTGGAGGCCCCTTTTTTATAAACTGCTGGAGGCCCCTTTTTATAAATTGCTGGAGGCCCCTTTTTATAAACTGCTGGAGACTTTTTATAAATTGCTGGAGGCCCCTTTTTATAAACTGCTGGAGGCCCCTTTTTATAAACTGCTGGAGGCCCCTTTTTATAAACTGCTGGAGGCCCCTTTTTATAAACTGCTGGAGGCCCCTTTTTATAAACTGTAAGAATATCGTCTACTAATAGTAATAGTAGTAGCCAGCCTAAAAGTTAAAAATTACGGCGCCGGTACAGAAAAGGGCTAAGGATGGAGATGGGCCGTTTTGAAGGTCTCCCCGCTTCCTAAGGATTACCCCCTTTCGTTTTCAGATTTTTAAGACATTCGGCCCAATAGTTTGGCGATGTTAAGACCTTTCGCCCCATTTCTTTGTCAATATTAAGACTTCGTGTCATTTAGGAGTCGATTTTTTACTGGCGAGCGATAGCGAGCCTGTAATTTACGAAGAATCGGCCTTCGGCCGGGACAATTTTCTATCAAAAATTTACAAATTTATCTTGAAGGAGAGTCTTGGAGGGGGGGGGGGGGGGGGGGGGGTGTTCTTACGCTTGATGGAGGTCTAGGGAGGAAACTTTAAACACATATATATATCAAAAGATAAATAAAAGAACAAATATATACGGCCATCTCTCCCCCCCCCCCCCCCGCCCCTCTGTAACTCTCTCCTACCCACAACACACCAAGCCTACCATCATCATTATTATTATCATTATTATACCTTGTTATATATACCGGTACCCTGTTCCTGGAAGCAGACTACTCCTAAAAATAACCTCTCTCTCTCTCTCTCTCTCTCTCTCTCTCTCTCTCTCTCTCTCTCTCTCTCTCTCTCTATAGCTATAAATAACCCCCCCCCCTCTCTCTCTCTCTCTCTCTAGATATAAATAACCTCTCTCTCTCTCTCTCTCACTCTCTCTCTATAGATATAAATAACCCCTCTCTCTCTCTCTCTCTCTCTCTCTATAGATATAAATAATCTCTCTCTCTCTCTCTCTATAGATATAAATAACCTCTCTCTCTCTCTCTATAGCTATAAATAACCTCTCTCTCTCTCTCTATAGCTATAAATAACCTCTCTCTCTCTCTCTCTATAGATATAAATAACCTCTCTCTCTCACTCTCTCTCTCTATAGATATAAATAACCTCTCTCTCTCTCTCACTCTCTCTCTATAGATATAAATAACCCCTCTCTCTCTCTCTCTCTCTATAGATATAAATAACCTCTATCTCTCTCTCACTCTCTCTATAGATATAAATAACCTCTCTCTCTCTCTATAGCTATAAATAATCTCTCTCTCTCTCTCTCTCTATAGATATAAATAACCTCTCTCTCTCTCTCTCTCTATAGCTATAAATAACCTCTCTCTCTCTCTATAGCTATAAATAACCTCTCTCTCTCTCTCTCTCTCTCTCTATAGCTATAAATAATCTCTCTCTCTCTCTCTCTCTCTATAGATATAAATAACCTCTCTCTCTCTCTCTCTCTCTCTCTCTCTATAGCTATAAATAACCTCTCTCTCTCTCTCTCTCTCTCTCTCTCTCTCTATAGCTATAAATAACCTCTCTCTCTCTCTCTCTATAGATATATAATACAGCCGTACACACCATCTGAGGTTAAGGAGCAATTAGAGGGATACAAGTATTTCTGGGGTAGTTATGAGGGATTGTGAGGATTTGGGATTACAGATACTTCAAAAGACCCCATTATTGTGTGTGTGTGTCTCTGTGTGTCAAAGGAGTGACATAGAGACAGATTCAAGGAACGTTGGGGTAAAAATGCCTGGGTACACGAAGTTTAAAGCAGTCTAAGTCATAGGATGAAGGAAATATTGATTGAGGGAAAGAGCTTTTGAGTTCACTAGTTGAGTAGAAGAAATACCGAGAAAATGTGCTAATTCTTGGATTGGAGAGATGGACATAATAGAAGTGGGACTTTGTGGAAAGGTGGGGTCCTCGCACTCTCCACAAGGGAGAGAGTATGCACTGAGAGAGCTCTGAAGAACATTGATTGTTGTAATAGCGATAGAAGAGTGAAAGAGATGCAACATTGCGGCGTGTAGAAAGAGATTGTAAGGAACTAGTAAAAGGAAGTGAGTTGATGAGGCGAATTGCTTATGACTACTCTTTCGAGAAGTGCGGTGTGGGGGTGGAGAACCCACGGAGGCAGTTGAGCACACCTAACTTCTGAGAAGCTCTTTTAGCAAGAGTGGTAATATGATCTTTCCAAGAAAGGTCGGACCAAGAATATTGAGAGAAAATGGAGAGTTGGTTTGTGTACTGTTGAAGAATAGTTGATAGTCTTGTGAAGATTGCGATGGGTAGATAGAGAGTGAAATTGGGTCAAAGTAAAAGACAAAAATCGTGTAATGATGGGGAAGAGAAAATAAATATACGCGTCATCGTAACTTGAGAGGGGTGTAATCACTAACACACACACACACACACACACACAGCCCGTAGCCTAGTAGGTAGAGCTCTCGTCTCACACACGAGGGGTCGGGGGTTCAATCCCCGGCTGGGCGGAGACAAATTGGGTTTGTCTCCTTATGTGTTAGCCTCAGTTCACCTAGCTGTAAATAGGTACCTGGAATAAGTGGACGACGTTGTGACGTCCCATCTGGGGTTGGCAAAAATGGTACAAGGCGAGATGGGTATCATATGGTTCACCTAAGCTGATGGCTACCTAAGCCTTCGGGCGAGACGGTACCGTCTATAGTGAGAATGGTACCATACAGATCCACCCTAGGCCTTCGTTTCCGATGTCGCCAATTGGCTAAATACAAACTACACACACATCCACAGCCATTCCAACAGTACATAAAACACTTAACATGCATTTCACGCAATACATTCCCAGTTAAGGAGGCGCGATAATAATGAGCTTAGCTCGCATTGCGTGGATTCCCCTTGACGAACAAGTAACTGATTAACACCAGAACACAACACACACCAACAACAACAACAACACACACATAACAGCAACAAGAACAACAGCACACACACACAACACACACACACACCAGAACTCATTGGCTGCCGGTTTGAAGTAAACCAATTATTATTATTATTATGTGTGTGTGTGTGTGTGTTTTATTTTATGGAGGTCTAGGGAGGAAACCAAAAATACTGATACAAATAAATACATTAAACACATAATAAATACAATAACTATAGTCTCCCCTTAAAGTATTTCTCCACTCCCCAACCCGGCATACATCTCCACTCCCCAACCCGGCATACATCTCCACTCCCCAACCCGGCATACATCTCCACTCCCCAACCCGGCATACATCTCCACTCCCCCAACCCGGTTTTATGATCACTGGCCCTTTCTCAGTATCAGATTCGGGGCTACAATTTTCCTGTAAGGTTATTAAGCCGAATAATGGATGGTGTGGTGGTCGAGGTGGAGAGGATTTTCTTATATATACATAGTTGAGTGACCGGACATCTTAACCAGTAGACCAGTTTCAGCCAGTATAGTGTGTGTGTGTGTGTGTGTGTGTGTGTGTGTGTGTGTATGTGTGTGTGTGTGTGTTTGTGTGTGTGTGTGTGTGTGTGTTGAGAACTAACCCAAGCCAGGGAAACAGCCGCGAGCGGAACAACCAGCAGAAGAAGCCATGTTTCCCATCCCGATGACACCCAGGATTCCCAAGCCCCCCACCATGCCCCTGGTGGAGTTAGAGGGTAAAACCGGTGTTGCCAATTTAGTTACTTTCCCGCTAGATCTAGGGGTGTTTATTCCGATCTAGGGGTGTTTATTCCGATCTAGAAGCAAATTTTTACATCGCGCGACATAAATTCTAGCGACACTCTAGAGATTTGAGCCATTTTAGAGCGATATTGTAGAGATTGGGGCATTATTCTAGCGATATTCTAGAGATTTGAGCCATTTTAGAGCGATATTCTCGAGATTGGGACATTATTCTAGCGATATTCTAGAGATTTGAGCCATTTTAGAGCGATATTCTAGAGATTGGGGCATTATTCTAGCGATATTCTAGAGATTTGAGCCATTTTAGAGCGATATGGTAGAGACTGTGGCATTAGTCTAGCGATTTTCGGCATTTGTTTAGTATCTAGCGGACTTGATTTGGTAACACTGGGCCGCAAGACCTTCACAAGGCCATCCAGCAGATACGTTACGGCCGATGGACCGCCGGATTGGCCGAGATGCTCGCCCTTATGGCTGGCAGAAGACGGAACGAAACGTGAACGATACAGGCAGTAATGAAGGAAACCTGAAGACTCACCTGCCCCAAAGTGACAGCTTACGACCTGACCCAAGAAGCCCCGTGATTCGCTGGCGACGGAATCCACCACCTACCACCAAGCCTTATAAAGACCCCATACCTGCATCCGAGACAATGGGGTGATCAAAATGATATATTACTTGTCTCACCTTTACTATATTCCCCTGCCAGTAACACAGACAACTCTGTTGTTCCCAAGAACCCGGACCTCCTCTCCCAACCACCCTCAGCTCCCTCTTCTGCAGTACAGTACCTGGCACAAAGGAAGGCTCATCAAGAGATGCTAAAGAGACAAATGTTTTGACAAGCAAAGCCAAATGTGATAAGACAGCGTTCGAGACTCCCACCGCCACTACTACAGCTTCTCCCGATCATAAATAAACCCTGAATTACTGGAGCTACAGGCCCTGATCCAGAGACACACCCTTGGGGCCCCAGACCAATACTTCCAGGAATTAACCATCCACTGGGAGATGGAGCTTCCCCGGGTCTTAACGGAAGAATTAAGGCGGGCAACATAGACCCCTCAGCCCTACCATCGAGGCCACCCCTTCTGAACCCCAACTTCTCAGTCCAGTGGAGGAGAACTTGCCTCCAACGCCCCTCGCAGAGAGAGAAGCAGACGAAGGCGCAGCCAACCGCCAAGAGATAAACAGACGAGATACCCTGGCCCTGAATGACCAGCCCCATCACCGGTTTTGAAAGTTGCAATAAGCAATAGGCAACTATAAGGCTATTAGACGGTCGATAGAGTACTTATAGCAGTACTGATAGAATTGCAAGGCCTTGAGGGCTTGTTCAATTAACTTCGAGATTAGCTCCCCTAGTAATCATCAACTGATTAGTGTAATGACTCTTAAGGGGAGATGGGCCGTTTTTTCTGGTCCCCTTTCTCCCTTGTGTTAAGCCCCATTTGTTTTTGAGATTATAAGACGTTCGTCCCATTAGTTTGGCGATTTTAACACATATCGCCCCATTTCGTTGTCAATTTTAAGACCTTTCGTGCCATTTAGGTGTCGATTTTTTCCTGGCGAGCAATAGCGAGCCTGATATTTTAAGAGAAACCGGAATTCGGCCGGGAAATTTGTCTACCGAAAAATGTACAAGTTTATCCTGAAGGGGGGTCTAGGGGGTGTTTTTCTAAGTTTGATGGAGGTCTAGGGAGGAAACTAAGAAATAAATGAAAACATGAATTAAAAGACCAAAAAAAAAAAAAAAAAACCCGGCCCATCTCCCATTAAGAAGTTTTGCAGAGTTGAGAACTTAGTAGCTAGAGCCCATAATTGCGGAACTAGCAAAGAGATTGATGAGCTAGGCGTGTTAGGAGTCATCAGCTTAAGGGGGGGGGGGGGTCACCGTTTCTTGTTTATCTTTCTCTCCTTTTCTCTCTTTCCCTGGCTTGTATCCATTCGGCCCCATTCAGCCAACTGTTTTAAGATGGTTATCCCCATCCAGGTGTCGATATCTTCCCGGCGAGCGATAGCGAGCCAGCATTGTATGGAGAAATCCGGCTTCGCCGGAGAAATTTTTCTATCGAAAAATTTACAAATTTAGCTTGCTGTCAAAATAAAAAATATATATATGCTGGCTCGCTACCGCTCGCCAGGAAAATATTGACACCTGGATGGGGATAAACGTCTTAAAACAGTAGGCTGAATGTGGCCGAATGAATACAAGCCAAAGAGAGAAAAAGAAAAAAAAAGCGAGGTGGGCTTCCTTAATAAATGAGTTACCTTTGCCCTAAGCAACGGATAATAAGGAATGACCAACCAAGAGATAAAGAGCCTAGATTTGCAAACACCCTATGCATGTTAGGTGCCCTCTGGTCTAGCATATTAAGGGGAGATGGGCCGTTTTTGGGTCTATAAATTCAGTTATTCCTGTATTTCCTAGTTTTATTTCTTAATTTTCTCGCTAGACCTCCATCAAGCTTAGAAAAACACCCCCGAGACCCCCCTTCACGATGAATTTGTACATTTTTCGGTAGAAAAATGTCCCGGCCAAAGGCCGATTCCTCTTAAAATTTCAGGCTCACTGTCGCTCGCCAGAAAAATATCGACACCTAAATGGCACGAAAGGTCTTAAAATTGATAACGAAATGGGGCGAAAGGTGTTAAATTCGTCAAACTAATGGGCCGAACGTCTTAAAATCTCAAAACAAATGAGGCTAAACATGAGGGAGAAGGGGATCTAGAATAAACGACCTATCTTCCCTTAAGAGATTAACATTGTGTGCTATTGAAAAGCACTCGGACTAAGGTTAAATACTTGTTCCCAAAGCCGCTGTCACACGAGCGCTTTTTCCGTCAATGTTCCATGAGCAAGTTTCTTCTCGCATTATTTCTGGACTTTTTCACCCTCGTATCGGCAACTAGACTGATGGTAGATTATGTTAGGCGGCTGAATTCTGATCAAGTGTAATTTGTTAATCTGCCAGACCATAATTGCCCGTAAAAATTGCTCGAAAATGCGCTCGTGTGACACTTGCTAGTAATATAAGAGAGTATATATATATATATGTTTATGGGCCGGTTTTTATGGACCCCCTTCTCCCTCATGTTTTAGTTTTCAAATTTTAACCCGTTCGCCCCATTAGTTTGGCGATTTTAAGACCTTTCGTCCCATTTTGTTTTTCAATATCAAAACCTATCACGCCATTTACTATGGGTTTCAGAGGCCGTGTTACATCGTTTTTCGGGAATAACTTATGAACAAACAGTTGGGTTAGTATGATATTTTGCCACAACTTGTTTCACACCGTCCCATTTCTTTTTTTTTTAATATAGTGCATTACCAAAAGTTGAGAATTAAGCCACTTGTCCCTGTGTCATGAGGTTAAAGTCACACCTGAATGACTAAGAAACGGACAAGGCTACCGTGGCGTACCTGTGGAAACCACCGCACCATTATTGCTCCTCCATCAAACACGGTAGTTATCAGCCACAACCCAACCCTACTATCACCTTTACAGTCATGTTATATGTCACTATCAAATATAAATATATATACAAAATATGTAATTGTGTATATAATAATAGTAATAGTGATAATGGTGATAAACAACACAACAACAACAACACAACAACAACACAACACAACAACACAACAACACAACACAACAACACAACACAACAACAACAACAACAACAACACAACAACAACACAACACCACAACAACAACACAACACAACACAACAACACAACACAACACAACAACACAACACAACAACAACAACACAACAACAACAACACAACACAACACAACACCAACAACACAACAACACAACACAACACCAACAACACAACACAACAACACCAACAACACAACACAACAACACAACACAACACCACAACAACAACAACACAACACAACACAACACAACACCACAACACAACAACACAACAACAACAAAACAACAACAACAAAAACAACAACACAACAACAAAACAACAACAACAACAACAAAAACAACAATAAGGCACCGACCTATAACCTACCTAGCTGTTCCCTTTTATTGGACATAGAGATTGGTGTCTTTTATTAATATTACTACCACCACCACCACCACCACCACTACTACCACCCTCCCTCCCTCCCTTCCACCACCACCATCTTCCCTCCCTCCCTCCCTTCCACCACCACCATCTTCCCTCCCTCCCTCCCTTCCACCACCACCATCTTCCCTCCCTCCCTCCCTCCCTCCACCACCACCAGCTTCCCTCCCTCCCTTCCACCACCACCAGCTTCCCTCCCTCCCTTCCTCCACCACCACCACCTTCTTTCCCTCCCTCTCTCCCTCTCCTTCCTTCCTTCCTACCTTCCTTCCTTCCTTTCTTTCTTCCTTCCTTCCTTCCTTCCGTCCCTCCCTCCCTCCTCCACCACCACCACTACCACCTGCTTCCTTCCTTTCTTCCCTCCCTCCCTCCACCACCATCTTCCCTCCCTCCACCACCACCACCACCACCTTCCCTCCCTCCTCCTCTTCCAACCCCCCCACACACAGCACACTACTCTTAATTTGATCTCTCTCTCTCTCAGGTTATATTCAGCACAAAGCGTCTAGAATCAACCACCAAACGCTTCAAGTTCATAGAAATACGAGACTATAATACTATGGATCTACAGAAAATATACAATTATTGTTTTAATTGATCACTTGCCTGTTTTGGCTTATAAGGAAGTTGGAGCTGTAGGCATCATTACATTTAGCAGAATTACCAGTTAAGGGGAGATGGTTGATTTTTCTGGCCCTCCTCATGTTTAGCCCCATAAGTTTTTATATTTTAAGACGGTCGGCCCATTAGTTTGGCGATGTTAGACCTGTCACCCTATTTCTTTGTCAATATTAAGACCTTTCGTGCCATTTAGGTATCAATTTTTTCCTGGCGAGCGATAGCAAGCATGTAATTTAGGAGAAACCGGCCTTCCCCCCCAAGACAGTTTCCTACCGAAAAATAAACACATTTATCTAGAAAGGTGATCTTGGGGGATGTAATTGTAAGCTTGTTGGAGGTCTAGTGAAGAAACTACACACAACAAATAATGCACACATATATCAACCAATAAATAAACCCTTCCCTCTTAAGGGGGGTGACCTGCTTTTTGTTATTTCTGTCCTCTTCTCTCTTTCTCTGGCTTGTATCCATTCGGCCCCATTCAGCCAACTATTTTAAGACGTTTATCCCCATCTAGGTGTCGATTTCTTCCTGGCGAGCGATAGCGAACCAGCATTTCATGAAGAAGTCCGGCTTCGCCGGAGAAATTTATCTATCGAAAAATGTACAAATTTAGCCTGCTGTCAAACAAAAATAAAAAATATGCTGGCTCGCTACCGCTCACCAGTAAAAAAATGACACCTGGATGGGGATAAACGTCTTAAAACAGTAGGCTGAATGGGGCCAAACGGATACAAGCCGGTCATACGGTCCGGACGGTGTTCCTCCTGTTGTTCTCAAAAACTGTGCTTCCGTGCTGACTCCCTGCCTAGGCAAACTCTTTCGTCTCTGTCTATCCTCTAACGTCTTCCCTTCATGCTGGAAGTTTGCTCACATTCAACCTGTCCCAAGGAAGGGTGACCGCTCTCAACCCTCCAACTATCGTCCAATTGCTCTTATCTCTTGTCTTTCTAAAGTTTTTGAAACTATTCTTGCTTCCAAATTTCTTAAGCATTTCTCTTCTCATAATCTGCTCTCAGATCGCCAGTATGGCTTCCTTAAGGGTCGCTCTACTGGTGATATTCTTTCATATCTTACTAACTCTTGGTCATCCTCCTTTCGGGACTTCGGTGAGACTTTTTCTATTGCACTAGACATATCGAAAGCCTTCGATAGAGTCTGGCATAAATCTTTAATTTCTAAACTACCCTCCTTCGGTTTCTATCCCTCCATCTGTGCCTTTGTCTCTAATTTCCTTTCTGGCCGTTCCATAGCTGCGGTTGTGGACGGCCATTGTTCACTTCCTCACCCTATAAACTCCGGTGTTCCTCAGGGCTCTGTCCTATCTCCTATTCTCTTTCTAATTTTTATAAATGATCTCCTTAACTGTACCTTAATTCCCATCCATTCATACGCAGACGACTCAACCTTACACTACTCCATTAGTTTTTCAGAACGCCCCAGCCAGCAATCCCTCAACGACAAACGTAATGAAGCCATAGAACTCTTAAATTCTGATCTAAATACTATTTTCCAATTGGGGCAGAGAAAACCTTGTTAACTTTAATGCTTCCAAAACCCAATTTCTCCATCTATCTACCCGTCAGGATCTCCCAGCGGACTATCCCTTATTCTTCAACAATACAAAAATCAACCCTTCATCTTCTCTCAATATTCTTGGTGTCTCTTTTTCTTCTGCTCTCATTTGGAAGGACCATATTACCAGTCTTGCTAAGGCAGCCTCCCAGAAGCTGGGTGTGCTCAACCGCCTTAGGGGTTCTTTTCCCCTGCACAGCTTCTTGCTCTGTACAGGGGCATAGTGCGCCCTTGTATTGAGTATTGTTCACATGTGTGGGGAGGTTCCTCTCACACCGCTCTCCTAGACAAAGTTGAAAGGAAGGCCTTTCGTATCATTAACTCCCGTCCACTCACCAACTCTCTGCAATCTCTCTCTCTCCGCCGCAATGTTGCATCTCTCTCGCTATTCTATCGCTACTATAATAATCAGTGTTCCTCAGAGCTATCCCAGTGCATACCACCTCCTTTACGTAGGGCCCGTGGTACCCGTCTTGCAACTCAATCCCACCCCTACTCTGTGCAACTCTCCAACCCAAGAGTGAAACGTTACTCTCAAACTTTCTTCTACTCAACATCTGAGCTCTGGAACTCTCTCCCAGAATCAGTCTTTCCCTCTTCCTATGACTTAAATTGCTTCAAACTCCGTGTGTCCAGGCATTTTGGCTCGAACGTCCCTTGATTTTGGCCCTGTCACTCTTTCAACTATGGGGGAGGCACTCGCTATAGGCAGTTATGCCTTTTGCCTCCCTCAATCACATAGAAAAAAAAAAAAAAAAAAAAAAAGCCAGAGAAAGATAGAAAAGGCCAGAACCAAAACAGGTCACCCCCCCTTAAAATACAGCTGTAATGCATTATTATATAAACACTTCAAATCAAATTCATCACACTGTTTCGCTTCATCAGAAACTCGCATATATTCTGTATTTCGGCTTAAGGGGAGACGGTTGATGTTTTTCTGGACCCCCATCTCCCTCGTGTTTAGCCCCATTAGTTTTGACATTTTTAGACATTTGCCCCATTAGTTTGGCGATTTTAAGATCATTCGCCTCATTTGGTGCCAATATGCACACACACACACACACACACACACACACATACTCAATCAGACATTTGGGCAAGTCTCCTAACGGTGTAGCCTCTGTTCACCTAGCAGTATAAATAGGAACCTGGTGTAAGTGGACGAAGTTGTGACGTCCCATCTGGGGTTGGTGATCGGTTACAAGGTGAGATGGGTATCGTACTGGTCAACCTAAGCTACTGGTCAACCTAAGCCTTCGGGTGAGACTGGTACCGTAGTGAGAATGGTATCGTACAGATTAACCCTAAGCCTTCATTTCCAGATGTCGCCAATTGGCTAAAATACAGACTACATACATATCCACAGCCATTCCAACGATACATAAACACTTAACATGCATTTCACGCAATACATTCCCAGTTAAGGAGGCGCGATAATAATGAGCTTAGCTCGCATTGCGTGGATTCCCCTTGGCGAACAAGCAAGCAAGCAAGTTACACACTCTCACACACACACAGACACCCACCCACCCACACATATACACATCCCCCTCCCCACACTCACACACAGACACACACCCTCTCACACACAAAAAAACACACCCACTCACCCACACACACACCCTCTCTCACCCACACACACACATCCTTCTCCCCACACAAGACCTCTCACACACACACATATACCCACACACACACACACACCCACCCACCCACACACACCCAGCCGTATATATTGACTGATTGATGAGTGACATGTCGAGGATAAATACGTGGGTCCCTGAAGCCCTTATAGTAGGTCATTAGGTCTTCGGTCTTTACCAGGGAGTTAAGGGGAGGTATTTAGTTTAATCCCTAGACCTCCATCAAGCTTAAAATTACACCCCTTCAGTCCCTTTCAAGATAAATTTGTAAATTTTTCGATAGAAAATTTTCCCGGCCGAAGGCCGTTTCCTCTTAAATTACAGGCTCGCTATCGCTCGACAGGATAAAATCGACACCTGAATGGCACGAAAGGATTACAATGGAGTGAAAGTTCTTAAAATCGCCAAACTAACGGGGCGAACGTTTTATAATATCAAAAGCAATTGGGCTAAACATGAGGGAGAAAGGGGTCAACAAAAAAATCCCTCAAGTGGAAATCTCCCCTTAAGGGCACCGACCTGTTTTTTGTCTTTGTCTTGGTTGTATCCATTCGGCCCCATTCAACTTACTGTTTTAAGACATTTATTCCCATTCATGTGTCGATTTTTTCCTGGCGAGCATAGCGAGCCAGCATTTTATTGAGAAATCAGAGACATTTTTCTATCGAAAAAATGTAAACATTTAGCCAAATATCTAACACAGTATCCACAAATATCGCTCGCCACATATAAATCAACACCTGGCTTGGGATAAACGTTTTAAAAGAGTAGGGTACCTATAATGTCGGATTTATCAGCTACATCCCGTTTTAGACAATCTCGAGTTGCAAGAGCCACCACAGTCAGTAGCGGAAATCCGACAGGTTTACTTTGTTCATTTTGGCTTTGTCAACAACTTTGGTCTTTGTATTCAATGTCGTGGAGGCAGCCGTTTAGGAGGAGTAACGCGTCAAAGGTTCTGGAGTCAACAATAAACATCAGAACTATCCTACCGACACATAGGACTAATGCAGCCAATTAGGAGGAGTAGCACGCCAAAGGTTCCGGAAACGACAAAGCATATCCGAACTATCCTCACGACACATAACGCAGCCAATTAGGAGGAGTAGCGCGTCAAAGGTTCCGGAAACGACAAAGCATATCCGAACTATCCTCACGACACATAACGCAGCCACTTAGGAGGAGTAGCGCGTCAAAGGTTCCGGAGACTACAAATAATATCAAAACTCTCCTTGTGATACATAACGCAGCCACTTAGGAGGAGTAGCGCGTCAAAGGTTCCAGAGACTACAAATAATATCAAAACTCTCCTTGTGATACATAACGCAGCCACTTAGGAGGAGTAGCGCGTCAAAGGTTCCGGAGACTACACATAATATCAAAACTCTCCTTGTGATACATAACGCAGCCAATTAGGAGGAGTAGCGCGTCAAAGGTTCCGGAGACTACACATAATATCAAAACTCTCCTTGTGATACATAACGCAGCCAATTAGGAGTAGCGCGTCAAAGGTTCCGGAGACGACACAGAATATCAAAACTCTCCTTGTGATACATAACGCAGCCGCTTAGGAGGAGTAGCGCGTCAAAGGTTCCGGAGACTACACATAATATCAAAACTCTCCTTGTGATACATAACGCAGCCACTTAGGAGGAGTAGCGCGTCAAAGGTTCCGGAGACTACACATATCAAAACTCTCCTTGTGATACATAACGCAGCCACTTAGGAGGAGTAGCGCGTCAAAGGTTCCGGAGACTACACATAATATCAAAACTCTCCTTGTGATACATAACGCAGCCGCTTAGGAGGAGTAGCGCGTCAAAGGTTCCGGAGACTACACATAATATCAAAACTCTCTTTGTGATACATAACGCAGCCACTTAGGAGGAGTAGCGCGTCAAAGGTTCCGGAGACTACACATATCAAAACTCTCCTTGTGATACATAACGCAGCCGCTTAGGAGGAGTAGCGCGTCAAAGGTTCCGGAGACTACACATAATATCAAAACTCTCCTTGTGATACATAACGCAGCCGCTTAGGAGGAGTAGCGCGTCAAAGGTTCCGGAGACTACACATAATATCAAAACTCTCCTTGTGATACATAACGCAGCCACTTAGGAGGAGTAGCGCGTCAAAGGTTCCGGAGACGACACAGAATATCCGAACAATCCTCGCGACATCTAACTAAATCCCCCAGCCCAGAACAATACATCACTCCCCCTACCTTTGGCTTGGAGGGAGTCAGAGGGAGGCAGGATTCCAATTACGATGGCTCTTCCGTCTGTCCGGGAAAGATTGCTGATATCCTGAGTGGCCCCTGAAATATAGAGAGTATTTATAATAGAAACGTGAAATAGATGCCGTTTTAAAAATAGGATATTGTTTATTTAGCCTTAAAATAAAATATTATATATCTATATGCATTCAGTATACCGTATATATATATATATATATATATTCTGTATTATGTGTGTGTGTATATACAGTATGTGTGTGTGTGTGTGTGTGTGTACAATGCATAATAATGGCACAGCCTTCTGAGAGACAGACCTCTCCTAACAAGGTACCGGTGCCTTTATGAGCAAATCACAGAATGACTACAATCAAAACTATACAAAACTATATAAACCAGCAAACAAAGGCATATAGGCAACACTATACCGTGTAGAGATCATATACAACAATATAACAAACAGAAACTAAAAGAATCTAAACGTGAAAAAAAAAAAAAAAAAAAAAAATAACAATTATACATATTATTATGTTCCTTCCAACAACCAACAATACTCCTAAAATCGATTAATGAAATTTACAAATAATAGGTTTTATTTCACCTGATGGTAAATAGAATCCCTTAGCAACTGATTTATCAATACTTAAGGGGGGTCACCTGTTTTTTTTTTATCTTTCTCTCCTTTTCTCTCGCTTGCTTGTATCCATTCGGCCCCATTCAGCCAACTGTTTTGAGACATTTATCCCCATCCAGGAGTCGATTTTTTCCTGGCGAGCGGAAGCGAGCCAGTATATTTTTAACAATGTTTTTGACAGGAGGATATATTTGTACATTTGTTGTTATATAAATGTCTCTGGCGAAGCCGGATTTCTCCATACAATGCTGGCTCGCTATCGCTCGCAAGGGAGAAATCGAAACCTGGATGGGGATAAACATCTTAAAATAGTAGGCTGAATGGGGCCGAACTGATATAAGCCAGAGAAAGAGAGAACAGGAGAAAAAAAAAAAAAAAAAAAAAAAAAAAAAAGGTCACCCCAATTAAGGGGAGGTTTTTAGTTTGTTTCCTACTCCTCCAGCAATCTTAACATTTTACCCCTTTGACCCCCTTTCAGGATAAAATTGTACATTTTCCGGTAGAAAAATTTGCCGGCCAAAGGCCGGTTACTCCTAAATTACAGGCTCGCTATCGCTCGCCAGTATAAAATCGACACCTAAATGGCACGACAAGTCTTAAAATTGACAGAATGGGGCGGAAATTCTTAAAATCACCAAACTAATGGGGCAAACGTCTTAAAATCTCAAAAGCAATGGGGCTAGACATGAGGGAGAAAGGGGTCAAGAAAAAAGTCCCTCAAGTGGAAATCTCCCCTTAAAATGAAATATGAGATATTTATAAAATGTGTACAGGGAAAACGTGACAGAAAAGAGAACACATAAAACGTTATATACAAACGTTATATACAAACGTTATCTACAAACGTTATATACAAACGTTATCTACAAACGTTATATACAAACGTTATCTACAAACGTTATATACAAACGTTAAATACAACAGACAAACTATTTACACTAACAAGCACATTCGTGGAAAAAATATAACTGCATCGGAATATAAAGCAATGCAATGGAAAACAAGCAACAACAGGCCTAACCACACTCGTGTTTTTGTGTCTCCAACTGACGGTGAATTGCACAGTTCCCATCAAGATTTCTCAGTTATTTCGAAGATTGTGTAGTGAAATGTGATGCTAATTATATAAACGTGGTCGTAATATGCTGCAGAAACATTGTGATTTCATGTTTTTCCCCATTAACCCTTTGAGTACCAGCGACGTGTGTTATATTATATTATGGCTATGTTTAGACGATATTATGCAGCTTAGGGAGGATCTGCGGTTGTTAGAAGCGTTGGTTGAGATAGTTTGAAGCCCAATTATTGATAGAGGTCCTTCCTAGGCTCAATAAAATCGTCTAATAGTTGCCAGAATGTGATGAAAAGCACGACCCTGGTACTGACTGGGTTAAGAAGTATCAGAAATTAGTTGCTAAGGGATTCAATTTACCGTCACACGCAATGGAGTATAAAGTGACTTAAATATCCACAATAATTATCATATAATAATGTAATTGTCTCTTTCCACCAGATTAAAGCAAAAAAAAAATAAAAAAAAAATGGGTTGGCTACCGATGATGCCTTGACCTAGCCTGACCCCAACACCACAACAACCACTACCACGGCTCCTAGCATGACCACCCCAGCCCCCTCCGTGACCAAAATAATAACCATATAATAATGTAATTGTCTTTTTCCACCAGATCTGAAAGAGCAAAAGTGGGTTCGATTACCGATGATGCCTTGACCTAGCCTGACCCCAACACCACAACAACCACCACCATGGCTCCAAACTTGACCACCCCAGCCCCCTCCGTGACCCAGGGCTCGGATACCTGGATCGAGGGGGGTAAGGGGGGCGACGGAGGGGGGCTATCAGAGGAGGAACAACAAATACGGGCGACGATGCATGGCTTGGACGTGACAGTGTGGCTCATGATCCTGTGCATCTTTACCTTCTTCTTCATCATCGTGGCGGCGACGCTGTGT
>CM064535.1:31461662-31499162 GCA_032716605.1 Paralithodes platypus
ACTCTCAAACTTTCTTCTACTAAAAACATCTGAGATTCTGGAACTCTCTCCCAAGAATCAGTCTTCCCTCTTCCTATGACTTAAAATTGCTTCAAAACTCCGTGTTGTCCCAGGCATTTTGGCTCGAACGTCCCTTGATTTTGGCCCTGTCACTCTTTCAACTATGGGGGAGGCACTCGCTATAGGGCAGTTATGCCTTTTGCCTCCCTTCAAAAATCACATAGAAAAAAAAACAAAAAAAAAAAAAAGCCAGAGAAAGATAGAAAAGGCCAGAACCAAAACAGGTCACCCCCCTTTAAAATACAGCTGTAATGCATTATTATATAAACACTTCAAATCAAATTTATCACACTGTTTCGCTTCATCAGAAACTCGCCTATAATCTGGTATTTCGGCTTAAGGGGAGACGGTTGATGGTTTTATCTGGACCCCCATACCCCCTAATGTTTTAGCCCATTAGTTTTGACATTGTTAGACATTTGCCCCATTAGTTGGCGATTTTAACGATCATTCGCCTCATTGGGTGCCAATCTGGCAAACAACACACCCACCACACACACCAACACACATACTCAATCAGGACATTTGGGGCAAGTCTCCTACACGGTGTAGCCTCTGTTCACCTAGCAGTATAAAATAGGAACCTGGTGTACAGTGGACGAAGTTGTGACGTCCCATCTGGGGTTGGTGATCGGGTTACAACACATGGTGAGATGGGTATCGTACTGGTCAACCTAAAAGCTACTGGTCAACCTAAGCCTTCGGGTTGAGACTGGTACCGTAGTGAGAATTGGTATCGGACAGATTAACCCTAAGCCTTCATTTCCAGATGGCGCACAATTGGCTAAAATACAGACTACCTTACATATCCACAGCAATTCCAACGATACATAAAACACTTAACATCCATTTCACGCAATACATTCCCAGTTAAGGAGGCGCGATAATAATGAGCTTAGCTCGCATTGCGTGGATTCCCCTTGGCGAACAAGCAAGCAAGCAAGTTACACACACTCACACACCACACAGGACACCCCACCCACCCACACAGATACACTATCCCCACCTCCCCACACTCACACACAGACACACACCCTCTTTCACCACAACAAAAAAAACACACCCACTCACCCACACCACACACCCTCTCTCTCACCCAACACACAACACATACTTCTCCCACACAAGACCTCTCACACCACACAATATACCCACACACACACACACACACCCACAACCAAACCCACACACCCAGCCGTATATAATTGACTGATTGATGAGTGACATGTCGAGGATAAATACGTGGCGTACATGAAGCCCTTATAGTAGGTCATTAGGTCTTCGGTCTTTACCAGGGAGTTAAGGGGAGTTATTTAGGTTTAATCCCTCGCCTCCATCAAGCTTAAAATTACACCCCCTTACAGTCCCTTTCAAGATAAATTTGTCAAATTATTTCGATAGAAAATTTTCCCGGCCGAAGGGTCGTTTCCTCTTAAATTACAGGCTCGCTATCGCTCGACAGGATAAAATCGACACCTGACTGTGCACGAAAGGATTACATGGAGTGAAAGTTCTTAAAATCGCCAAAGAACGGGGCGAACGTTTTATAATATCAAAAGCCAATTGGGCTATAAACATGGAGGGAGAAAGGGGTCAACAAAAAAATCCTTCAAGTGGAATCTCCACTTAAAGGGACACCGACCTGTTTTTGGTCTTTGTCTGTTGTATCCATTCGGCCACCATTCAACTTACTGTTTTAAGACATTTAATTTCCCATTCATGTCGTCGATTTTGTTCCTGGCGAGCATAGCGTAGCCAGCATTTTATTGAGAAACTCAGGAGACATTTTTCGAATCCGAAAAAAAAATGTAAAACATTTAGCCAAATATCTAACACAGTATCCACAAATATCCGATAGCCACATATAATCCCACAACTGGCTTGGGATTAAAACGTTTTAAAAGAGTAGGGTACCTATAAATGTCGTGATTTATAGCCAGCTACATCCCGTTTTAAGACAAATCTCGAGTTGCAAGAAGCCACCCCACAGTCAGTAGCGGAAATGCCGACAGGTTGTACTTGGTTCATTTTGGCTTTGTCAACAACTTTGGTCTTTGTACTCAATGTCGTGGAGGCAGGCCGCTTTAGGGAGGAGTTAACGCGTCAAAGGTTCTGGAGTCAACAATAAACAATCAGAAGCTATTCCTACCGACACATAGGGACTAATGCAAGCCAATTCAAGGGAGGAGTAGCACGCCCAAAGGTTCCGGAAAACGACAAAGCATATCCGAACTATCCTCACGAAACATAACGCAGGCACAATTAGGAGGAGAACTAGAGCGTCAAAGGTTACGGAAACGACAAAGCATATCTGAAACACTATCCTCACGAAACATAACGCAGCCACTTAGGAGGAGTAGCGCGGTCAAAAGGTTCCGGAGACTACGCAAATAATCATCTAAAACTCTCCTTTGTGATACATAACGCAGCCACTTAGGAGGAGTAGCGCGTCAAAGGTTCCAGAGACTACAAATCAAAAAAAAAATAAGTTATCAAAACTCTCCCTGTGCTGACATAACGCAGCCACTTAGGAGGCGTAGCGCGTCAAAGGTTCCGGAGACGACACCTAATATCAAAACTATCCCTGGTGATACATAAACGCAGCCAATTTAGGATTTGGAGTTAGCGCGTCAAAGGTTCCGGAGGGGGACTACAACATAATATCACAAACTCTCCTTGTGATACATAACGCGGTAGCCAATTAGGAGTTAGCGCGTCAAAGGTTCCGGAGACGGACACAGAATATCAAAACTCTCCTGTGATCCCATAACGCAGCAGACTTAGGAGGAGGGGGGGGGTTTGTAGCGCGTCAAAAGGTTACGGAGGACTACACATAATATCAAAACTCTACTTGTGATACATAACGCAAAGCCACTTAGGAGGAGTAGCGCGAGTCAAAGGTTACGGGCTACTACACATAATATCAAAACTCTCCTTGTGATACAAACGCAGGCCACTTAGGAGGAGTAGGCGCGTCAAAGAGTCGGAGACTACACATAATATCAACAAAAACTCTCATTGTGATACATAACGCAGCCGCCTTAGGAGGAGTAGCGCGTCCCAAAGGTTCCGGAGACTTACACATAATATCAAAACTCTCTTTGTGATACATAAACGCAGCCACTTAGGAGGCGTAGCGCGTCAAAGGTTCCGGAGGACTTACACATAATATCAAAAACCTCTCCTTGTGATACATAACGCAGCCGCTTAGGAAGGAGTAGCGCGTCAAAGGTTCCGGAGACACTACACATAATATCAAACAATCTCGCATGTGATACATAACGCAAGCCCGCTTAGGAGGAGTAGCGCGTCAAAGGTTCCGGAGAATACACATAATATCAAAAAACTCTCCTTGTGATACATAACGCAGCCCACTTAGGAGGAGTAGCGCGTCAAAGGTTCCGGGAGGACGACACAGAATATCCGAACACAATCCTCGCGACATCTAACTAAATCCCACCCCCCCCCCCAGCCCACAGCCAAGGAACAATACATCACTCCCCTACCTTTGGCTTGGAGGGAGTCAGAGGGAGGCAGGATTCCAATTACGATGGCTCTTCCGTCTGTCCGGGAAAGATTGCTGATATCCTGAGTGGCCCCTGAAATATATGAGAGTATTTATAATAGAAACGTGAAATAGATGCCGTTTTAAAAATAGGATATTGTTTATTTAGCCTTAGCAATAAAATATTATAGTATCTATATTGCATTCAGTCTTACCGTAAAATATATATATATAATATCTTCTGTATTATGTGTGTGTGTATATACAGTATGGTGTGTGTGTGTGTGTGTGTGTACAATGCATAATAATGGCACAGCCTTCTGAGAGACAGACCTCTCCTAACAAGGTTACCGCGTGCCTTTATGAGCAAATCACAGAATGACTACAATCAAAAACTATACAAAACTATATAAACCAGCAAACAAAGGCATATAGCCAACACTATACCGTGCAGAGATCATATACAACAATATAACAACCAGAAACTAAAAGAATCTAAAGTGAAAAACAACAACAAACAAACAAAAACAAAAAAATAGGAACTATATGTATTATCTGTTCCTTCCAACAACCAACAATACTCCTAAAATCGATTAATGAAATTTACAACTAATAGGTTTGATGTCACCTGATGGTAAATTGAAACCCTTTAGCAACCGATTTCTCAATACTTAAGGGGGGTCACCTGCTTTTTTTTTTCTCTTTCTCTCCTTTTCTCTCGCTTGCTTGTATCCATTCAGCCCCATTCAGCCAACTGTTGGAGACGGTTTATCCCCCATCAAGGAGGTCGATTTTTTCCTGGCGAGCGGAAGGGACCAAGTATATTTTTAACAATGTTGTTGACAGCAGGATATATTTGTACATTTGTTGTTATATAAATGTCTCTGGCGAAGCCGGATTTCTCCATACAATGCTGGGCTCGACTATCGCTCGCAAGGGAGAAATCGAAAAACCTGGATAGGGGATAAACATCTTAAAAACAGTAGGCTGATGGGGCCCGAACTGATATAAGCCAGAGAAAGAGAGAACAGGAGAGAAAAAAACAAAAAAACAAAAAAAAAAAAAAAAGTCACCACCCAATTAAGGGGAGGTTTTTAGTTTGTTTCCTACTCCTCCAGCAATCTTAACATTGTACCCCTGTTGACCCCCTTTCAGGATAAAATTGTACATTCTTCCCGGTAGCAAAAAATTTGCCGGCCAAAGTCCGGTTACTCCTAAATTACAGGTTCTCGCTATCGCTCGACAGTATAAAATCGGACACCTAAATGGCACGACAAGTCTTAAAATTGACAGAATGGGGCGGAAATTCTTTAAAATCACCAAACTAATGGGGCAAACGTCTTAAAATCTCAAAAGCAATGGGGCTTAGACATGAGGGAGAAGGGGTCAAGAAAAAAAAAGTCCCTCAAGTGGAATTTCTCCCCTTAAAAATGAAATATGAGATATTTTAAATAAAATGTGTATCAGGGGAAAACGTGACAGAAGAGAATAAAAGAGAACACATAAAAAGGTATATACAAACGTTATATACAAACGTTATATACAAACGTTATATACAAACGTTATATACAAACGTTATATACAAACGTTATATACAAAACGGTTATATACCAAACGGTTTAAAATACAACCAGACAAAACTATTTACACTAACAAGCCACATTCGTGGAAAAAATAAACTGCATCGGAATATTAAAGCAATGCAATGGAAAAACAAGCAACAACAGCGCCTAACCACACTCGTTTTTTTTGGGTGTCTCCAACTGACGGTGAATTGCACAGTTCCCATCAAGATTCTCAGTTATTTCGAAGAATTGTGTAGTGAAATGTGATGCTAAATTATATCAAAAACGTGGTCGTAATATGCTGCAGCAACATTTTGGGATTTCATTTTTTCCCCATGAACCCTTTGAGTACCAGCGAAGTGTGTTATATTATATTATGGCTATGTTTTAGGACGATATTATGCAGCCTTAGGGAGGATCTGCGGTGTTAGAAGCGTTGGTTGAGATAGTTTGATAGCCCAATTATTGATAGAGGTCCTTACTAGGCTCAATAAAATCGTCTAATAGTTGCCAGAATGTGATGAAAAGGCACGACCCCTGGTACTGACTGGGGATAACGAAGTATCAGAAATTAAGTTGCTAAGGGATTCACATTTTTACCGTCACACGCAATGGAGTGATAAAGTGACTTAAATATCCACAATAATTATCATATAATATGGTAATTAGTCTCTTTTCACCAGATTAAAAGCAAAAAAACAAAAAAAAAAAAATGGGTTTGGACTACCGATGATGCCTTGACATAGCCTGACCCCAACACCACAACAAACCCACTACCAACGGCTCCTAGCAGGACCCACACCAGCCCCCTACTCGTGACCAAAAATAAATAACCATATAATAATGTAATGTCCTTTTTCCACCAGATCTGAAAGAGCAAAAGTGGGGGGTGTTCGATTCACCGATGATGACTTGACCTAAGCCTGACCCCAACACCACAACACCCACCCCCACATGGCTCCAAACTTGTACCACCCCAGCAGCCTCCGTGTGACCCAGGGCTCGGATGACCTGGGATCGAGGGGGGGAAGGGAGGCGACGGAGGGGGGCTATCAGGAGGAGGAACAAAACAAATACGGGCGACGATGCATGGGCTGGGACGTGAAAGTGTTGGGGCTCATGATCCTGTGCATCTTTACCTTCTTCTTCATCATCGTGGCGGCGACGCTGTGTATGACATGGCTAGAACGACGCAGGTGAGAGAGAGAGAGAGAGAGAGAGAGAGAGAGAGAGAGAGATTCTGAGCGCGAGACGAGAGAGAGGAAGAGGAAGTGAGGAGCAGAGAGAGAGAGAGAGAGCGAGAGGAGGAGAGAGCGGAGAAGAGATGAGAGGATAGTCACCACAGACCTTAAAACAGCACACGAGAGAGAGAGAGAGAGAGAGAGAGAGAGAGAGAGAGAGAGAGAGAGAGAGAGAGAGAGAGAGCTACACTGACCACATAGATCTTAAACACGAGAGAGAGAGCTAGATAGTTACATAAATACACTGACCACACAGACCTTAAAAGAGCACACGAGAGAGAGAGAGAGAAGTGAGAAGAGAGAGAGGAGAGGAGAGAGAGAGAGAGAGAGAGAGAGAGAGAGCTACACTGACCACATAGATCTTAAACACGAGAGAGAGCTAGATAGATACATAAATACACTGACCACACAGACCTTAAAAGAGCACACGAGAGAGAGAGAGAGAGAGAGAGAGAGAGAAAGAGAGAGAGAGAGAGAGAGCTAGATAGTTACATAGATACACTGACCACACAGACCTTAAAAGAGCACGAGAGAGAGAGAGAGAGAGAGGAGATAGTTACACAGACTCAGACTTTAAAACAGCACACGAGAGAGAGAGAGAGAGAGAGAGAGAGAGAGAGGAGATAGTTACACAGACTCAGACTTTAAAACAGCACACGAGAGAGAGAGAGAGAGAGAGAGAGAGAGAGAGAGAGGAGATAGTTACACAGACTCAGACTTTAAAACAGCACACGAGAGAGAGAGAGAGAGAGAGAGAGAGAGAGAGAGAGAGAGAGAGAGAGAGAGAGAGAGAGAGAGAGAGAGGAGATAGTTACACAGACTCACAGACTTTAAAACAGCACACGAGAGAGAGAGAGAGAGAGAGAGAGAGAGAGTGAGAGTGAGAGAAAGAGATAAATGCGTAACTCTCCGGGGATTGCACATATCATTTCACTTGCTGGTGATAATAGTATTTGTATTACTTGTGACCTATTGGTACGGTACTTATTAGTGGCCTGTTTACAACCCGCAAACTATCACACCTTGTAACATAATTCACTAATTATAAAGGTAAGTCATGTGCAATATTTACAATTGATTGATTGATTTAGTTGGCTATATTTAATTGTATTGGCAAAAGTTTAAGGGGGGTAGGATTTTTTTTTTTTTTTCTATACTGTATATACCGGTACTGATTATATATATATATATATATATATATATATATATATATATATATATATATATATATATATATATATATATATATATATATATATATATATTTTTATTTTTATTTTTTTATATTTGTTGCATATTTATTTGTCTTAGTTTCCTCGTTAGGCCTCCATCAAGCTTAAACAAAAAAATACCGCCAAGACCCCCCCCCCCCTTCAAGACTTTTCGCTCCATTCAGGTGTCGGTTTGTTCCTGGCGAGCGACAGCGAGCCTGTTATATAAGAGGAACCTGGCCGGGACATTTTTCTACCGAAAAATGTACAAATGTATACTGAAAGAGGGTTTAGGGGGTGTAATTATAAGCTTGATGGAGGTCTAGGGAACAAACTAAAAAACCTCCCCTTAACCTCTTCTATACCGGCAAGTGACGGCAACGCATTTTAAAATCTAATCTAGCTATATTTAAAAGATTTTGTGCAGCTTAACCCTCTCACGACCATATGACGCAGAGGTTGCCAGATTAGCAATAAGAAATAGAGTTCTCTCACTCTTATAATTACCTCTCCAAACTTAGTTTGCTGCCCACAGCTAACTCAAAGACAACTGCAGAGGTTGAAGTAACTAAACTAAAGATGTCTAAATACCCCTGATGGTAACAAAGGCTTTAAAGTATCCCCAATAGGCTCAACACAGCTAACTCAAAGACAACTGCAGAGGTTGAAGTAACTAAACTAAAGGTTTCTAAATACCCCTGATGGTAACAAAGGCTTTAAAGTATCCCCAATAGGCTCAACACAGCTAACTCAAAGACAACTGCAGAGGTTGAAGTAACTAAACTAAAGATGTCTAAATACCCCTGATGGTAACAAAGGCTTTAAAGTATCCCCAATAGGCTCAACACAGCTAACTCAAAGACAACTGCAGAGGTTAAAGTAACTAAACTAAAGATTTCTAAATACCCCTGATGGTAACAAAGGCTTTAAAGTAGGCTCAAAAGTGCGTCAAGAACGTGAGAGGGTTAAGAAGGATCTGTGGTAGTAAAAAGGGTTAGCCTAAGTGAGATAGTTCGGCTTGATAATTGTTGGACGTCCTTTTTACACTGCATAAAATCATCTACAGTAGCCAGAATAGAGTCAAAGAAAGATCTGTGGTAGTAAAAAGGGTTAAGTGAGAGAGTTCGAAGCTTGATAATTGCCGGAAGCCCTTTTGTTTAAACTTCATAAAATCAACTACAGTAGCCCGAATGAAGATAAAAATACGGTTCCGGTACTGAAGGGGTTAAGGCCACCGCAAACTTATTACCCCCCCCCCCCCTCCCCCCGCTCTTCCAAAATAACTCATAAAGAACCCTACTCATAAAAAACAAACCCTCCTACTAAACCCTAGGCTATAAAACCCATCGATTAGTCTATGTTATCTTGTAGAGTCCACCACCGCCCCCGTCATCCTACCCCTCTAAGCTTCGAACCCCCCCCCCCCCCTTCCTTCCTCTCCCCCCAACACCCACTATGCTGTATACTCAAGTCCCCCCTCCCCCAGCCCCCCCCCCATATTCGCAAGCGCCCCTTTAACTACCCTTTTCCCAAGACCCCCCCAGTCATTCTACCCCAAGGCTGCCCCTACACCCCCCTAACACCCACGACCCCCCCATACACCCCCTAACACCCAAGACCCTCCCTACCACCCAAGACACCTCTAAACACCCCTAACACCCAAGACCCCTCTAAGCCCCCCTAATACCCAAGCCCCCTAACACCCAAGACCCCCCTAAACACCCCTAACACCCAAGACCCCCCTAAACACCCCTAACACCCAAGACCGCCCTAAACACCCCTAACACCCAAGACCCCCTAACACCCAAGACCCCCCTAAACACCCCTAACACCCAAGACCCCTCTAAGCCCCCCTAACACCCAAGACCCCTTTAAGACCCCCTAACACCCAAGACCCCTCTAAGCCCCCCTAACACCCAAGACCCCCTAACACCCAAGACCCCTCTAAGCCCCCCTAACACCCAAGACCCCCTAACACCCAAGACCCCCCTAACACCCAAGACCCCTCTAAGACCCCCTAACACCCAAGAACCCCTAACACCCAAGACCCCCCCCCCCCCAGCCATTCTACCCCAAGACCCCCATTAACACCGCTCGCCCCGCAAAGCAAAGCTCCCTTAACTATCACACCCCCTAACACCCAAGACCCCCTCCCCACCACAACCCCACTACCCTCCCAGACACCCCCCCCGACACTAAGGAACCTCCCCCCCGCCCCTGTTCCGTCATATTCTCTTGATAGGTCGCCTTTTATAACACCAGGATCATCGCGCCCGGATACTCAACAACAAAAACAACAGCCTTTTATACGATTTTACGACGTCGCCAGTTACCCCCCCCCCCACGAGAGAGAGAGAGAGAGAGAGAGAGAGAGAGAGAGAGAGAGAGAGAGAGAGAGAGAGAGAGAGAGCCGCCACTGTCATAGCTTACAAAACCGACGCCTCAGTGGTATCGTATTTTTTTTATTTTCTAGGGGGCAAGCCAACAATGAATAGCTAAAAAAAAAAAAAAGTAAAAACAAAAACAAAATAACAAAACAAAAATAACAAAAATAACAAAATAACAAAAATAACAAAAATAAAAATAAACCTGGATAATAATTACATACAATTTTTTTGTCTATGTGAATGATGGAGACAAAAGGCATAACTGCCTGCAGCGAGTGCCTCCCCCAGATTTCAAAGCGTGACAGGGCCGAAATCAAGGGACGTTCGAGCTAAAATGCCTGGACACACGGGAGTTTGGAGCAATTTAAGTCATAGGAAGAGGGAAAGACTGATTCTGGGAGAGAGTTCCAGAGCTCAGCAGTTGAATAGAAGAAAGTCTGAGAACAACGTTTCACTCTTGGGTTGGAGAGTTGCACAGAGTAGGGGTGGGATTGTGTTGCAAGGCGGGTACTACGTACCCTACGTAAAGGAGGTGGTATACACTGGGAAAGCTCCGAGAAGCACTGGTTATTGTAGTAGCGATAGAATAGCGAGAGAGATGCAACATTGCGGCGAAGAGAGAGAGAGAGAGAGAGATTGCAGAGAGTTGGTGAGTGGACGGGACTTAGGAGTGCGGTGTGAGAGGATCCTCCCCACACATGTGAACATGCCATAATAGACTCCAAAACGTCGGCTGGGCTAGTGTTAAGATCGCCCTAAGCATCCCGGATCCTGGTGGTGTTTTTATCTTATCAGCCCCCCCCCCCCCCCCTTCTCTCTCTCTCTCTCTCTCTCTCTCTCTCTCTATATATATATATATTATATATATATATATATATATATATATATATATATATATATATAGATATATATATATATATATTATATATATATATATATATATATATATATATTATATATATATATATATATATATATATATATATATATATATATATATATATATATATATATATATATATATATATATATATATATATATTGGGTAGGATAAAACAGAAGTATTGTACCTTCTGTGTGTGTGTGTGTGTTTGTGTGTGTGTGTTTGTGTGTGTGTGTGTGTTTGTGTGTGTGTCTGTGTGTGTTTGTGGTGTCTGTGTATGTGTGTGGGGGGGGGGGGGGGAGGATTACGATAGACACCCCTTTAACCCTCAAATGGGGTCATTCGTGTCGGTAACATTATGTTGACCCCCACCACACACAACACACACACATACACACACACACAACACACACATACACACATATGCTGTACACTCCCACCACACAACACACACATAGTCCTACTACACACTCACAGTAACACTCACGCACACATACACTTTACCACCCTGAACTATACTCAAACACACACACACACACATAACATACATACACACACACACACACACTATGCCATGCACTATACTACACACACACACAGAAACACGCTATATTACACACACAACCACACACACACACACACTATATTAAACACACAAACAAACGATATTACACCCATCCACACACACACAGAACATACACACTATGCCTTTCACTATACTACACACACACACAAAATTACACACACATACTATATTACACACACACTATATTACACACACACACACACTATATTACACACATACACACACACTATATTACACAAACACACACACACGATATTACACACACACAATATTGACAGCCAACACAAGCCTCTCACCTGTAGCAAACAAGCAAGCAAGCCAGCAAAGTCATAAAGCACCCCTCCCCCCCCCCCCCCCACACACACACAAGCACTAAGCCTTTTATAGATAGAACCTCGAACACTTCAAGGGGGAAAACAAAAAAGAAAAAAAAAACGGGAGGGGGGGGGGGGGGTTTAGCGGTGCCACACGAACGATTTTACCGGCAAATGTTTTCGAGTCGCCTATAATGGGGCTAAACATGAGGGAGAAGGGGGTCCAGAAAAACCAACCATCCCCCCCCCCCATAAGTAAAGTTATATCATCACTATTTCAGACTCTTCACCCCATTCTGTACCCGCGACGTCTGTCTCACTTTTTTTTTTTGTGTAGCTACATTTAAGGGGACATGGGCTGTTTTTCTGGTCCCCCTTCTTCTTCATGCTTACCCCCAATAGTTTTCAGATTGTATGACGTTCGTCCCATTAGTTTGGCGATTTTAATACCTTTTGTCCCATTTCGTTGTCAATTTTAAGACCTTTCGTCCTATTTAGGTGTCGATTTTTTCCCTGGCGAACGATAGTGAGCCTGTAATGTTGGAAGAACCGGCCTTCGGCCGGGAAATTTTTCTACCGAAAAATTTAAAAAAATTTTTTTTTTTTGTAATTTGATGGAGGTCTAGGGAGGAAACTAGAAAAATAATGAATACATGCAAAAATAATGAATACATGCAAAAATAATGAATACATGCAAAAATAATGAATACATGCAAAAATAATGAATACATGCAAAAATCGCCCAAAAAGTGAACCATCTCCCCTTAAACGATTTCATGAAGCTTAGGAAGAATAAGTATGGTAGCTAAACGAATTAATTAAAGTAAGCTGTAGCCTTTTAATGGGTAGACAGCCAGACAGCCTTTTAACAGCCAGACAGCCTTTTAACAGCCAGACAGCCTTTTAACAGCCAGACAGCCTTTTAACAGCCAGACAGCCTTCCTAAGTTGAATAGCACCGTCTATAATAATAGCTGCCAGAACATGATGAGAAAATAATGTGTCACCCGTACTGTAGGGGGTTAATTAAGGGGGGAAGATTTCCACTTGAGGGATTTTTTTTCTTTACCCCTTTCTCCCTCATGTTTTGCCCCATTGCTTTTGAGATTTTAAGACGTTCGCCAACATTAGTTTGGCGATTTTAAGAACTTTTGCCACATTTATGTCACTTTTAAGACCTTTCGTGCCATTTAGGTGTCGATTTTCCTCCTGGCGAGCGATAGCGAGCCTGTAGTTTAAGAGGAACCGGCCTTCGGTCGGGAAATTTTTCTACCGAAAAATGTACACATTTATCTTGAAAGGGGGTCTAGGGGGTGTATTTCAAGCTTGATGGAAGTCTAGGAAACACACTAAAAACCTCTCCTTAAGATCCTATACATTCAGCCTAGTTGTCGATCCAAATACAAACGGTATATTTGTTTTTCTTCTATGTGGATGAGGGAGACAAAAGGCAGAACTGCCTGTAACGAGTGCCTCCCCCAGTTGACAGAGAGAGTGACAGGGCCAAAAACTTATGTGGGCAACTGTACCCACTACTATAGTCTATAGTCTATTCTGTCCTCTGTAACTCAAAAAGGGCTAGAGCAAATTGGCTGTAAATTTCCACACCTATTCTTTGACTTACTCGATTACTCTAGTTGTTTTTGAGTTACAGAGGTTAAGGGGAGGTATTTAGTTTGTTCCCTAGACCTCCATCAACCTTAAAATTACACCCCCTCGAGTCCCTTTCAAGATAAATTTGTACATTTTTCGGTAGAAAAATTTCCCGGCCGAAGGCCGGTTCCTCTTAAATTGCAGGCTCGCTATCGCTCGCCAGGATAAAATAGACACCTGAATTGCACGAAAGGTCTTAATATGGAGTGAAAGTTCTTAAAATCGCTAAACTAATGGGGCAAACGTTTTATAATATCAAAAGCAATGGGGCTAAACATGAGGGAGAAAGGGGTCAAGAAAACAATCCCTCAAGTGGAGACCTCCCCTTAAAGGTCATGATTTCCCGCCTACTTACAGCGAATAGACTATAACCGAGAGCGTTGCCAGGGAAGCGTTGCCAGGGAAGCGTTGCCAGGGAAGCGTTGCCAGGCAGATTGGCAACGCCCATTTGTCCAGGAATACTCGATTGGATTTAAGGGGAGATCTCCACTTGAGGGATTCTTTTCTTGATCCCTTTCTCCCTCATGTTTAGCCCCATTGCTTTTGATATTATAAAACGTTTGCCCCATTAGTTTAGCGATTTTAAGAACTTTCACCCCATATTAAGACCTTTCGTGCAATTCAGGTGTCGATTTTATCCTGGCGAGCGATAGCGAGCCTGTAATTTAAGAGGAATCGGCCTTCGGCCGGGACATTTTTCTACCGAAAAATGTACAAATGTATCTTGAAAGGGACTCACGGGGGTGTAATTTTAAGCTTGATGGAGGTCTAGGGAACAAACTAAATACCTCCCCTTAACCCACTGTACTACCACGGACATACAATAGGTTAGCAGCCTTAGTTCTCCTTGAAAGAAACCCAGGTGATAGTCTCATGGTGATTCACGTGGTGGGTTTATTAGACTTCGCCATCAACGACTATTTTACGCTATCCCAGACGTCAACTCGGGTAGTTTTGTGGCTGCGGGACTTAGCGGTTACAGGGTATTACATATACTGTATATATACCGGTATATATATATATATATAATAATAATAATAATACAATTAATTGAATCTCTGGCAGCCTATACAGTTGCCAAAAAAGGTAAAGTTGCCGAAGACAGTTGCCGTTAATAAAGAGCGACCGTGTGAATGAGGCTTTACGGAAACTGATACGTAGGAAAGGGTAACAAAGGGTGGTTCCATTTGCGAAGAGGGGGTGGGGGGGGGGACTTTGCGCCCTTAAGGGGAGGTTTTTAGTTGATTCCCTAAACTTCCATCAAACTTAAAATTACTCCCCCTAGACCCCCTTTCAAGATAAATTTGTAAATTTTTCGGTAGAAAAATGTCCCGGCCGAAGGCCGATTCCCCTTAAATTACAGGCTCGCTATCGCTCGCCAGGAAAAAATCGACACCTAAATGGCACGAAAGGTCTTAAAATTGACGGAAATGGGGCGAGGGTTCTTAAAATCGCCAAAGTAATGGGGCGAACGTCTTAAAATCTCAAAAGTAATGGGGCTAAGCATGAGGGAGAAAGAGGTCCAGAAAAAAATCCTCCAGGTGGAACTCTCCCCTTAACCGAGGCCACCGAGAGTACCTCTTCCAACATTACAGGCTCACTATCGTTCGCCAGGGAAAAAATCGACACCTAAAATAACACGAAAGGTCTAATTATTGCCGAAGCAATGGGGGCGAAAGGTCTTTAAATAAACTAACTAATGGGCCAAACATCTTAACACCTGAAAACTAATGGGGCCTTAACACCCCCCCCCCCCCCCCATCATATTATAAGCAACCTAGTTCTGGCCCTTCGAGTGTCCTGTACACATTTAAGGGGAGATGGTCTGTTTTTCTTGACACTTTTCTGCTTCCTGTTTAGCCACATTAGTTCGTAGATTTTAAGATGTTTGCCCCATTAGTTTGTAGATTTTAAGATGTTTGTCCCATTAGTTTGTCGATATTTAAGGCCTTCCGCCCCATTTCCTTGCCAACAATAAGATCTTTCGTGCTATTTAGGTTTGCATTATTTTCCTGGCGAACGATAGTGAGCCTGTAATTTGGGAAGAACCGGCCTTCGGCCAGGACATTTTTCTACCGAAAAATGTACAAATTAATCTAGAATGGGGATCTAATGGATGTTTTTTTAAGTTTGATGGAGGTCTAGGGAGGAAACTAGAAACATATTTTATATATGAACAAATCGACCAAAAGGTGAACCCTCCCCCCCCCTTAACCCATTCAGTACCGGTGACCTCCTTTTCATTATATTCTGGCAACTGTTAGACGGCTTTATTCAGCTTGGGAAGGACGTCTACCCGTTCAAAGATGTCAGACTATCTCAATTAACCCTTTTTAGCAACCCTATATCCTTTCTAAGCTTCATAAAATCGTCTAAACCCATCTAATATAAGGGACAGGTAAATCACCATCGATATACCCAATGATGTTGTATAAGTAACACCTCGTTCTTAACACTAATCATCAACTACAAACCCCAATGCACTTGAATAAACTAATGAAAGCATTAATGGTCCTCCCGGGATTCGAACTCTGGACACCACACCCAGAATATAAGCATCTAAACCATTGCACCACCAACACAGATCTTTGCATACGGTACCCTATATTTTCTAGAGTGTCATACATGCATACGGTGGCACTAATAAGTCATGTCTCAGCTGTCATTACGTTTGGCTCGCTCTGTGCTGTAATAATGTCTGTCAGATGTTGAATAGGGTTGGTAAGTGTAGCGCTAATAAGTCATGTCTCAGCTGTCATTAAGTGTGGCTCGCTCTGTGCTGTATTAATGTCTGTCAGATGTTGAATAAGGTTGGTAAGTGTACTGCTAATATGTCATGTCTCAGCTGTCGTTAAGTGTGGCTCGCTCTGTACTGTATTAATGTCTGTCAGATGTTGAATAAGGTTGGTAAGTGTACTGCTAATATGTCATGTCTCAGCTGTCGTTACGTTTGGCTCGCTCTGTGCTGTATTAATGTCTGTCAAATGTTGAATAAGGTTGGTAAGTGCAGTGCTAATATGTCATGTCTCAGCTGTCGTTACGTTTGGCTTGCTCTGTGCTGTATTAATGTCTGTCAAATGTTGAATAAGGTTGGTAAGTGCAGTGCTAATATGTCATGTCTCAGCTGTCGTTACGTTTGGCTTGCTCTGTGCTGTATTAATGTCTGTCAGATGTTAAATAGGGTGGGTAAGTGTAGGAACATGTTGGTATATAATTGGTTCGCTCTGTGCTGTATCAATGTCTGTCAGATGTTGAATAGGGTGGGTTAGTGTAGGAACATGTTTGTATATAGGCTATTTCACTCAAAAAGAAGAAATCATGTGTAAATATTGCTGATACCAATTATTGATAAACACATTCTTGGTGCCGACCCATCACTTATTAGGCCGACTGTGCCTATATACAATGCCGCTTCAAAGTGTTGTATTTGTAAACTCTAAAATATCTAAGCTATACCTCCCTCCCTCCCTCCCTCCCTCCCTCCCCACCGATCCCCCGCCTCCCCTCCACCAATACCCCCCTCCCCCCCTCCACCGATACCCCCTCACCCACCACCAATACCCACCTCCTTCAACCGATACCCCCATCCACTCAACCGATACCCCATCACCCACCACCGATACCCCCCTCCTTCAACCAATAACCCCCTTCCCCCACCGATACCCCCTCCCCCACCACCAATACCTCCCTCCTTCAACCGATACCCCCTCACCCCACCACCGATACCCCCACCCCCACCACTGTTAATACCCGACTTCCGCCCCCCACCCTTACCCCCCTCCCCCCACCGACAACCCCCTCCCCCTCTCTCTCTTCTGAACTACATTATAAGGATTAAAATTCCACCTGGCATTCACAGACCAATGGCACTGTGACAATGGTATCGGAGAGAGAGAGAGAGAGAGAGAGAGAGAGAGAGAGAGAGAGAGAGAGAGAGAGAGAGAGAGAGAGAGAGAGAGAGAGAGAGTATGAGAGAAAGAGAGAGTACAAAGGTAATCAAGCAACAACAGATCTAGTGACCCTTATAGGCTGCTTGTCCTCCAAAACACTGAGGATCAAGTGTCCAAACAGTGGTTTAGAGTGGGTAAGGGAACATTGGAAAGGGAACTACTGCTCTGGAACTAATGTCCGTGGCAGGAGAGAGAGAGAGAGAGAGAGAGAGAGAGAGAGAGAGAGAGAGAGAGAGAGAGAGAGAGAGAGAGAGAGAGAGAGAGAAATATCAAACCCGTCCTTTGCTACTACCGGTACTCAAGGATATTATACCTTAACAATACAAGATTCCTATTTGCGTGATGAAATTCCAATGAACCGACCTTCTTTTTCTCTCTGGGTTGTATCCATTCGGCCCCATTCAACCTACTGTTTTTAAGACGTTTCTCCCCATTCAGATATCGATTTTTTGCCTGGCGAGCGAGAGCGAGCCATCATTGTATGGAGAAATCCGAGAAAAATGTACAAATTCAGTCAGCTGTCTAAAACACAATCCAAAATATGCTCTCGCTCGCCAGGCGTAAATCGACACCTGGATGAGGATAATTGCTAGAGAGGTCCTTCCTAAGCTGAATAGCCCCAATATAACCAATAGTGGAAGGAAAGGATAGCAGTAGCCCCAATATAACCAATAGGGTGTCGACGGTACAGAAGGAGGTTAAGAATAGTGGAAGGAAAGGATAGCAGTAGCCCCAATATAACCAATAGGATGTCGACGGTACAGAAGGAGGTTAAGAATAGTGGAAGGAAAGGATAGCAGTAGCCCCAATATAACCAATAGGATGTCGACGGTACAGAAGGAGGTTAAGGGAGCCCACCTCGCTTTTTTTCTCTTTCTCTCCCTCTCTCTTTGGCTGGTATCCATTCGGCCCCATTCAGCCTACTGTTTTAAGACGTTTACCCTCATCCAGGTGTCAATATTTTCCTGGCGAGCGGTAGCGAGCCAGCATATATATATTTTTGTTGACAGCAAGCTAAATTTGTACATTTTTCGATAGAAAAATTTCGGTAGAAAAATGTCGCGGCCGAAGGCCGATTCCTTCAAAAATTACAGGCTCGCTATCGCTCGCCAGGAAGAAATCGACACCTAAATGGCACGCAAGGCCTTAACATTGACAAAGCAAAGGGGCGAAAAGTCTTAAAATCGTCAAACTAATGGGCCGAACGTCATATAATCTGAAAAATAATGGGGCTAAACACGAGGGAGAAAGGGGGAGCCAGAAAACCCCAGCCCCCTCCACCCCTTTAAAGTGAGGCTGGGAAATGTCACCGAGTTTGGAGGGTAAAATATTATTGTTAAGGGGAGACGGGTCGTTTTTGGGGTCTCCCTTCTTCCTCATGTTTTGCCCCCATTAGTTTGCAGATTTTAAGACGTTCGGCCCATTAGTTTGGCAATTTTTAAGACCTTTCGCCCCATTTCTTGGTCAATATTAAGACTTTTCGTGTCATTTAGGTGTCGATTTTTTTTTCTGGCGAGCGATAGCGAGCCTGTAGTTTAAGAGGAACATGTACACGTTTATCTTGAAGGAGGGTGTTTTTTATCTTGAAGGAGGGTGTTTTTTATCTTGAAGGAGGGTGTTTTTTATCTTGAAGGAGGGTGTTTTTTATCTTGAAGGAGGGTGTTTTATATCTTGAAGGAGGGTGTTTTATATCTTGAAGGAGGGTGTTTTATATCTTGAAGGAGGGTGTTTTTTATCTTGAAGGAGGGTCTTAGTTTATCTTGAAGGAGGGTCTTAGTTTATCTTGAAGGAGGGTCTTAGTTTATCTTGAAGGAGGGTGTTTTTTATCTTGAAGGAGGGTGTTTTTTATCTTGAAGGAGGGTGTTTTTTATCTTGAAGGAGGGTGTTTTTTATCTTGAAGGAGGGTGTTTTATATCTTGAAGGAGGGTGTTTTTTATCTTGAAGGAGGGTGTTTTTTATCTTGAAGGAGGGTGTTTTTTATCTTGAAGGAGGGTGTTTTTATGTTGAAGGAGGGTGTTGGAGGGTGTTTTTATGTTGAAGGAGGGTGTTTTATATCTTGAAGGAGGGTGTTTTATATCTTGAAGGAGGGTGTTTTATATCTTGAAGGAGGGTCTTGGGAGGTGTATTTTAAAGCTTGATGGAGGGTCTTGGGAGGTGTATTTTAAAGCTTGATGGAGGGTCTTGGGAGGTGTATTTTAAAGCTTGATGGAGGGTCTTGGGAGGTGTATTTTAAAGCTTGATGGAGGGTCTTGGGAGGTGTATTTTAAAGCTTGATGGAGGGTCTTGGGAGGTGTATTTTAAAGCTTGATGGAGGGTCTTGGGAGGTGTATTTTAAAGCTTGATGGAGGGTCTTGGGAGGTGTATTTTAAAGCTTGATGGAGGGTCTTGGGAGGTGTATTTTAAAGCTTGATGGAGGGTCTTGGAGGGGTATTTAAAGCTTGATGGAGGGTCTTGGGAGGTGTATTTTAAAGCTTGATGGAGGGTCTTGGGAGGTGTATATTAAAGCTTGATGGAGGGTCTTGGGAGGTGTATTTTAAAGCTTGATGGAGGGTCTTGGGAGGTGTATTTTAAAGCTTGATGGAGGTCTAGTGTCTTGGGAAGAAACTAAACAATTTATAAACAAAAATACATAAATGAGGCTTTTAGTTTGGTCCCTAGACCGCCTTCAAGCTTAACCCTCTCCGACATATGACGCGATGTTAAGCCTATTGGGGATACTTTAAAGCCTTTGTTACCATCAGGGGTATTGAGAAACCTTTAGTTTAGTTACTTCAACCTCTGCAGTTGTCTTTGAGTTAGCTGTGGGCAGAAAACTAATTTTGGAGAGGTAATTATAAGAGTGAGAGAACTCTATTTCTTATTGCTAATCTGGCAACCTCTGCGTCATATGAGCGTGAAAGGGTTAAGATTACACCCCCTTGAGCCTCTTTCAAGATAAATTTGTACATTTTTCGGTAGAAAAATTTCCCGGCTGAAAGCCGGTTCCTCTTAAATTACAGGTTCGCTATCGCTCGCCAGGATAAAATCGACACATAAATGGCACGAAAGGTCTTAAAATTGACAGAAATAGGTTGAAAGTTCTTAAAATCGTCAAAATAATGGGGCAAACGTCTTACAATTAGAAACACAATGAGGCTAAACATGAGGGAGAAAGGAGTCAAGAAAAAAATCCCTCAAGTGGAAATCTCCCCTTAAGGGTGAAGTGAATATGAAAAATGGTGGTGGTGATGGTGGTGGTGGTGTTGGTGGTGATGATGGTGGTAGTGGTGGTGTTGGATGGTGGTGGTGATAGTGGTGGTGATAGTAGTAGTGTTGATAGTGGATGGTGGTGGTGGCGTTGTTGGTGATGGATGGTGGTGGTGATGATAATGGATGGTGGTGGTGGTGATAATGGATGGTGGTGGTGATAATAGTGTAGGGTGGTGGTGATAATGGTGGTTGGAAATGGTAGTATTGTTGTTGCTAGTATTATTGGTGGTGATTGCTGGTGATAATGGATGGTGGTGATAGTGGTGGTGGTAGTATCGTTGTTGTTGTTGTTGTTGTTGATGGTACTATTATTGTTGTTGCACAAGTGGTTACTTAGGCGACGATAATGTGCTTAAGGGGAGGTATTTAGTTTGTTCCCTAGACCTCCATCAAGCTTAAAATTACACCCCCTTGAGTCCCTTTCAAGATAAATTTGTACATTTTTCGGTAGAAAAATGTCCCGGCCGAAGGCCGGTTCCTCTTAAATTACAGGCTCGCTATCGCTCGCCAGGATAAAATCGATACCTGAATGGCACGAAAGGTCTTAATATGGAGTGAAAGTTCTTAAAATCGCTAAACTAATGGGGCAAACGTTTTATAATATCAAAATCAATGGGGCTAAACATGAGGGAGAAAGGGGTCAAGAAAAAAATCCCTCAAGTGGAGTTCTCCCCTTAAAAGACTCAAGGCTAATGTCCCGGTCACACCCACGCGACTTTGTCAAACACGTCCTTAAGGGAGCCCGCCTCGCTTTTTTTTTTCTCTTTCTCTCCCTCTCTCTTTGGTTTGTATCCATTCGGCCCCATTCAGCCTACTGTTTTAAGACGTTTACCTTCATCCAGGTGTCAATATTTTCCTGGCGAGAGGTAGCGAGCCAGCATATATATATATATTTTGTTTTTGTCAGCAAGCTAAATTTGTACATTTTTCGATAGAAAAATGTCTCCGGCGAAGCCGGATTTCTCCATACAATGCTGGCTCGCTATCGCTCGCCAGGAAGAAATCGACAACTGGATGGGGATAAACGTCTTAAAACAGTTGGCTGAATGGGGCCGAATGGATACAAGCCAGGGAAAGAGAGAAAAGGAGAGAAAGATAAAAAAAAAGCCGGTTGACCAAGACTTAAGGTTAAAGTTTCGGTCATACACAGGACTTTGTCAACACGTCCTTAAGAGGGGGTAACCTGTTTTTTTTTTTTTTTTTTTTTTCTCTCTCTGGGTTGTATCCATTCGGCCCCATTCAGCGTACTGTTTTAAGACGTTTATCCTCATCCAGGTGTCGATGTATACCTGGCGAGCGATAGCGAGCCTGTATATTTTGGATGAGTTAGACAGCTGGCTAAATTTGTACATTTTTCGATAGAAAAATGTATCCGGCGAAGCCTGATTTCTCCATAAAATGCTGGCTCGCTATCGCTTACCAGGTAAAAATCGACACCTGGATGGGGATAAATGTCTTACAACAGTAGGCTGAATAGGGCCGAATGGATACAACTAAGAAAGACAAACAGCCTAATTTGACGTTTCTGTGACGTAATCTGTTTCCGTCCTTTTCCCGTTCTTGTATTATTGACGGTCCAAAGGCTAAACAAGAGCACTTGATGACGGGAAACCCCTGTACTGTATTAATGTCTGTCAGATGTTGAATAGCGTGGGTAAGTGAAAGAATATGTGTGCATATCTCACTCGAAATAAATAAATCATAGATATTGCTGATACCAATTATTGATCAAAAACTGTACTTGGTGCCGAGACACACTTATTTGACCGACTGTACTTAACCTTAAGGGGACATGGGCTGTTTTTCTGGACCACTTTCTCCTTCATGTTTAGCCCCAATAGTTTTCAGATTTTATGACGTTCGGCCCATTAGTTAGTCGATTTTAAGACCTTTCGCCCCATTTCTTTGTCAATATTTAGACCTTTCGTGCTATTTAGGTGTCAATATTTTCCCTGGCGAACGATAGTGAGCCTGTAATGTTGGAAGAACCGGCCTTCGGCCAGGGCTTTTTACTACCGAAAAATTTACAAATTAATCTAGATTGGGGATCTAATGGATGTTTTTTTTTTTTTTTAATTTGATGGGAGGTCTAGGGAAGAAACTAGAACAAATAATGAATACATGCAAAAATCGCTCTAAAAGTGAACCATCTCCCCTTAAACTGTCTTGGTGGTGTAATGGTTAGAGTGTTTAACAAATTTGTATGTGACATCCCAGGTTCGAATCCTGGGAGGATCACATACTTTCATTAATTTCATTGGGAGGTATTTGGTGTTGGGAGTGAAAATAGTTAATTAGATTATTGCCGATACCAATTATTGCCGATACCAATTATTGCCGATACCAATTATTGATCAAAAACTGTACTTGGGTGCAGAGACGTGACATATTTGGCAGACTGTACGGTCGCGCTAATAAGTCATCTCCCGGCTGTCATTACGTTTGGCTTGCTCTGTGCTGTATTAGAGTCTGTCAGATGTTGAATAGGGTGGGTAAGTGTAGGAACATGTTTTTTTTAATAGGGTGGGTAAGTGTAGGAACATGTTTTTTTTAATAGGGTGGGTAAGTGTAGGAACATGTTTTTTTTAATAGGGTGGGTAAGTGTAGGAACATGTTTTTTTTAATAGGGTGGGTAAGTGTAGGAACATGTTTTTTTTAATAGGGTGGGTAAGTGTAGGAACATGTTTTTTTTTTAATAGGGTGGGTAAGTGTAGGAACATGTTTTTTTTAATAAGGTGGGGAAGTGTAGGAACATGTTTTTTTTAATAGGGTGGGTAAGTGTAGGAACATGTTTTTTTTAATAGGGTGGGTAAGTGTAGGAACATGTTTTTTTTAATAGGGTGGGTAAGTGTAGGAACATGTTTTTTTTTAATAGGGTGGTAAGTGTAGGAACATGTTTTTTTTAATAGGGTGGGTAAGTGTAGGAACATGTTTTTTTTTAATAGGGTGGTAAGTGTAGGAACATGTTTTTTTTAATAAGGTGGGGAAGTGTAGGAACATGTTTTTTTTAATAGGGTGGGTAAGTGTAGGAACATGTTTTTTGTATTTCACTCGATATGAAGAAATGAAGCTTAGATATTGCTGTTACCAATTATAGATAAAAAACTGTACTTGGGTGCCGAGGGGTGACTTATTAGCGCGACTGTACATAACGCCCTGCTCCTTCCTCCCCCAGTTCAGTTCAGTTGTTGGGCGGGAAGCTAGGCCTATATAACGGCGCCTCCCTTTTGACGTGCTCTTTTTACTTCTTCATGTTCAGTATTTTTTTGCGTTTTTCTTCATATTTTCACTTCTTTCTTCCAAGTTATTCGTCTTTCTTCTAGGTCATTCGTCTTCTTTCTTTCTTCCTTAGTTCCTCTTCATTCTTCAGATAAGATCAGATGAAGGTATTGAGGGATAAGCCTTTACAACGGCCCCTCTTATCTACGTTCTACTTTTCCCTATTGTTCTGAAGAGTGTAGAGAGAGGTGAGAAGGGGTGTTGGCGAGAGAGAGGAAGCTGTTGGAGTGGCTTTGTTATTTGTTCCTTTGTTTTTGCACCTTTCAGCAGTAGGCGGCGGAAGAAGAAGACCAAGCTACAAAGTGAGATCCTAGCCCAGTACATTGCCGACCGTGCCAGAGCCTCCCCCCCGGCCAGATACACCACCCCTCCTTCGCAAGGCTACACCAATCCAGGCCTCCAGGCTTCTAATACGTCCATCCAGCGATATTGACAGTGTGGTTTAACTATCTACTATCCTTACTAGTCATCACAAACCACTATAATAACTATCATCACTACTAGTCACCACATAGCTACACCAATCCAGGCCTCCAGGCTTATAATACTTCCGTCCAACGATATTGACAGTGTGGTTTAACTATCTACTATCCTTACTAGTCATCACAAACCACTATAAGAACTATCATCACTACTAGTCACCACCATCACCACACAATGCTAGAACGGTTAATCGTTTCTAATACTTCCGTCCAACGATATTGACAGTGTGGTTACTATCTACTATCCTTACTACTCATCACAAACCACTATAAGAACCACTCAGAGTATCATCACTACTAGTCACCACCATCACCACACAAAGCTAGAAGGGTTAAACGTTTCTAACACTTCCGTCCAGCGATATTGACAGTGTGGTTTAACTATCTACTATCCTTACTACTCATCACACTACACCTACAGATCACCTACATCAAGAAACCAAAGTCCTTAAAGTCAAAGACTACCTGGACATGAGAGACATTCAATTCCTGGTTGCAGCCTCCACAAACCAACAGCATCCACTACACTACATGGCAGCACACCCACAGACACCAAGGAATATCAAAACAACACCCAGCACACGATATCACACACAAATGCTGTCATCTCTCCCTCCCTGCCCACCCCAAACCAGCTTCCAGAAGCACATCCATACTCATATCTCGCGCCGTTCCATCCAATCACACATAGACAACACGCAGCTGCAGGCACGACCTCCCAAAATCCATCCTTCCGAATCCTCCCTTCCTAGCGAGGACAGAGTCCACCTGGCCAGGCTGAGATGTGGGCACCATCCAGCTCTTCTCCCCATACTATTAAACACATCATAGAAGACTGCATTCTACACAATCACTTACGCCAACACCATCATCTACACTTCTTGAGAGCCCTGTGGGAAAGCCCAATCGTGGTCATGGCCTTCCTTAGGGACTCGGGGCTGTTCGGCCAGGCAGCTTAGGGAACGACGACGACGACGACAACCATTAACACCATCATCACCATTAATCACAACCACAACCATCACCATATAAGGAAACACCATTCCATACGCTTCTAATACTTTTGTTCAGAGGTATTGATCCTAAAACTACTTCACCTCAGAGTCAGTACCACTCAAAGAAGCATAATCCAGAATACCCACCTCGCGATACAAATATTATCACCAACACCACTATCATTTATTTATTGATAACACCACCACCAACGCTAAGATACTATCACCACCACCAACAATAACAACGCTAGGATACTATCACCACCACCAACACAAAGATACTACCACAACCACCAACACCAACACAAAGATACCACCACCACCACCAACACTAACACATATACTATCACCACCAACACAAAGATACTATCACCACCAACACAAAGATACTATCACCACCACCACCACAAAGATGCAATATTTATGTAGGTTTCTAATGGATAGAAAGGGTGATGAATTTGGTTTTATGTATGTATATATGCAATAAAACCATATTGTAGCTCGTAATTCGGTTAAGATCAATTTAAGGGGAGATGGGCCGGTTTTCTGGACCACTTTCTCCTTCATGTTTAGCCTCAGTAGTTTTCAAAATGTTAAGATGTTTGCCCCATTAGTTAGTCGATTTAAAGACCTTTCGCCCCATTTCTTCGTCAATATTTAGACTTTTCGTGCTATTTACTGTAGGTGTAATGTTGGAAGAACCGGCCTTCGGCCGGGAAATTTTTCTACCGAAAATGTACAAATTAATCTAGAAGGGGGATCTAATGGATGGTTTTCTTTTTTTTTAATTTGATGGAGGTCTAGGGGAGAAACTAGAAAAATAAAGAATACATGCAAAAATCACCCGAAAAGTGAACCATCCCCCCTTAAAAAAAACTCCAACTTCCTTATAGCCTGAAACTCGCAAGTGGTTAACCCCTTCAGTACCGGGGACGTCCTTTTAATCCTACTCTGGCAACTATTAGAAGAGTGTATTCAGCTTAGGAAGGACCGGGAGCAGTAATAAGGCTTCAGACCATCTCAACCAACCCCTTTTAACCACCACAGATGTTTCGTAAGCCGCATAATAGCGTCTAAATATAGCTAGAATAAAACGTACTCAAAGGGTTAATTGGCCACTTACGAGTTTCAGCCTATAAGGAAGTTGGAGCTGTAGACATAATGCTATTTAGCAGAATTACCAGCTGAAATACGGTTGCATTTTTTTTTTTTTTTTTTTTTTTTTCTATGTGATTGAGGGAGGCAAAAGGCATAACTGCCTATAGCGAGTGCCTCCCCCATAGTTGAAAGAGTGACAGGGCCAAAATCAAGGGACGTTCGAGCCAAAATGCCTGGACACACGGAGTTTGAAGCAATTTAAGTCATAGGAAGAGGGAAAGACTGATTCTGGGAGAGAGTTCCAGAGCTCAGATGTTGAGTAGAAGAAAGTTTGAGAGTAACGTTTCACTCTTGGGTTGGAGAGTTGCACAGAGTAGGGGTGGGATTGAGTTGCAAGACGGGTACCACGTGCCCTACGTAAAGGAGGTGGTACATTTATATATACATAAAACCATATATACATCTAGCCATCAAAAACATACATTATTAGCGTATTTCTGATGTATATTGATGTTTACACCTCCAACTTCCTTACAGCCTGAAACTCGCACGTGGTTAATTGAATCACCTATAGTCAATTCATTATAGGGAGGCCAGAAAATCGTGACCCCCCCCCCCCCCCCTAACCTCCGTAACTTAAGGGGGGTGACCTGTTTTGGTTCTGTCTTTTTCTCTCTTTCTCTGGCTTGTATCCATTTGGCCCCATTCAGCCTACTGGTTTAAGACGTTTATCCCCATCCAGGTGTCATTTTTTTTACTGGTGAGCGGTAGCGAGCCAGCATATTTTTTATTTTTGTTTGACAGCAGGCTAAATTTGTACATTTTTCGATAGATAAATGTCTCCGGCGAAGCCGGATTTCTGCATATAATACTGGCTCGCTATCGCTCGCCAGGAAGAAATCGACACCTAGATGGGGATAAACGCCTTAAAATAGTTGGCTGAATGGGGCCGAATGGATACAAGCCAGAGAAAGAGAGAAAAGGACAGAAATAACAAAAAGCAGGTCACCCCCCTTAAGGGGATACTACTCGCTTTTTATGGACCCCCTTCTCCCTCGTGTTTAGCATACTAGTTTTGAGATTTTAAGACGTTCCTGCCATTAGTTTGGCGATTTTAATACCTTTCGCCCCATTTCGTTTGTCAATTTCAAGACCTTTCGTGCCATTCAGGTGTCGATTTTTTCCTGGAGAGCAATAGCGAGCCTGTAATTTTAGGAAGAACCGGCCTGTACAAATTTATCTTGAAGGACTCTAGATGAACCAAAACTATGCATAACTATAAAATATAAGCGGTTTTTAACATGTGGGTTTAGTATCTCTCTCTCTCTCACTCTCTTTCTCTCTCTCTCTCTCTCTCTCTCTCTCTCTCTCATACACCAAAGATATAACAACGATCCACCCTAACCCAACAATACTTTCTCTCTCACTCACTCACTCACACACTCACTCTCTCTCTCTCTCTCTCTCTCTCTCTCTCTCTCTCTCTCTGATACACCAAAGATATAACAACGATCCACCCTAACCCAACAATACTTTCTCTCTCACTCACTCACTCACACACTCACTCACACTCTCTCTCTCTCACTCACACTCACACTCTCTCTCTCTGATACACCAAAGATATAACAACGATCCACCCTAACCCAACAATACTTTCTCTCTCACTCACTCACTCACACACTCACTCACACTCTCTCTCTCTCACTCACACTCACACTCTCTCTCTCTGTCTCATACACCAAAGATCTAACAACGATCCACCCTAACCCAACAAAACTTTCTCTCCCACTCACTCACACACTCTCTGTCACTCACACTCTCTCACTCACTCACACTCACACTCTCTCTCTCTGATACACCAAAGATATAACAATGATCCACCCTAACCCAACAATACTTTCTTACCATCCTAAAAATACATGACCCGACGCCTTATATTTTTCTTAACCCGTACAGCCCCAGCGACGCGTCTGACGCGTCGGCGATGTATGTAACGCACAGCCCCAGAGACGCGCCTGACGCGTCACCCTAATTGCGCCGACCGTAACCTCAGGTGTAGCCACTCAAGAGGGCTCAGATATGTAAGGGAACTGTGTACGTATCCCACGCAACCGTGCCGATGGTTGAAAACTCTCAAAGTCCACGTGCGTGCGCGCGAGCGCGCAATAACCTGTTTTTTTGGGATAATTGCCTTCAATTTTTTACTCTTGTAAAATCCGTTTTCGGGGGCTCTGTAGGACCATTTTTTAAGCTTTTTGAGCGGTTTTTCGTGGTTTTTCCTTCATTCCTAACCCATTCGCTATTGTTTCTGGAATAAAACCATTTTTTGAAAACCGGCCGGGTTCTGGTGCGCAAACATTACAAAACTAGCCGGGGCTCCACGGGTTAAGGGGAGACAGACCGTTTTTCTCCTCGACCCCCTTTCTCCCTCATGTTTAGCCCCATTAGTTTCGAGATTTTAAGACGTTGGTTCCATTAGTTTGGGGATTTTATGACGTTTCAACCCATTTCTTTGTCAATATTAGGACCCTTCGTGCCATTTAGGTGTCGATTTTTTCCTGGCGAGCGATAGCGAGCCTGTAATTTCAGGAGTCGTCGGCCTTTGGCCGGGAAAATTTTCAACCGAAAAATTTACAAATCTATCTTGAAGGGGGGGGGGGGGGGGGGGGAGGGTCTAGGGGGTGTTTTTCTATGCTTGATGGAGGTTTATGGAAGAAACTTAGGGGGTGTTTTTTCTAAGCTTGATGGAGGTCTAGGGAGGAAACTAAAACAATTATATATGAGTAAATGAATTAATAGACCAAACAAACAGCCACTGTCCCCTTAACCATTGTTCGTCTTCTCTCGTGACCCACTTCCATATTGCACTGTTAATTTCCTGTTAAAAAAAAAAAAAAGAAAAATTATTAATAACTTTATATCTTATTGGATATAAAGGCTTTGTTATGGTAGACAAAGGACGCATTCACACACACACACTCTCTCTCTCTCTCTCTCTCTCTCTCTCTCTCTCTCTCCACACACACACACATAACTTTGTTGATATAGTAGATACATATAGCAGAGATAGCGGATAAAGATACTGGATAGTAGATATAGAGATAATTAAAGATACTAGAGATAATAGAGATAGTAGATATATTAAAGATAGAGATAATAAATATAATAGATATATTAGAGATACAGATACCGGTAATAAAGATAGTAGATATATTAGAGATAGAGATAATACGGCAGTAAATATAGTAGAGATAGAGATATTAAAGATAGATATAATAAAGATAGAGATAATAAATATAATAGATATATTAGAGATAGAGATAATAAAGATAGTAGATATATTAGAGATAGAGATAATACGGCAGTAAATATAGTAGAGATAGAGATATTAAAGATAGTAGATATATTAGAGATAGAGATAATAAATATAGTAGACATATTAGAGATAGAGATAGTAAGGATAGTAGATATGGTAGAGATAGAGATAATAAAGATAGTAGATACATTAGAGATAAAGATATTAAAGATAGGTACAGCAAAGATTGAGGATATCTAGGATTTGTGCGTATTAACTTCACAGACGAATGGCTTAGGAGTTATTGGAAGAGAGGCTTTGATGGTATATTGTGTGTGTGTGTGTGTGTGTGTGTGTGTGAGAGAGAGAGAGATAGCAATCTTACCATTACTTGAAGATACGGGGTTCGAATCCATTTTCTAAGATCAACCACGTACCTGAAAAATAGAAAACGTATTATATTATAACAACACAAACCAAAAACATTTAAGGGGAGGTTTCTAGTTTGTTCCTAGACCTCCATCAAGCTTAAAATTACACCCTCTAGACCCTCTTTCAAGCTAAATTTGTACATTTTTCGGTAGAAAAATTTCCCGGTTCCTCTTAAATTACAGGCTCGCTATCGCTCGCCAGGAAAAAATTGACCCCTAAATGACACGAAAGATCTTAAAATTGACAGAAATGGGGCGAAAGTTCCTAAAATCGCCAAACTAATGGGGCGAACGTCTTATAATCTCAAAATCAATGGGGCTAAACATGAGGGAAAGTGGGTTCCCAAAAAAATATCCCTCAAGTGGAAATCTCCCCTTAAGTCGAATATTTTCAATCAGTTTATTTTTGGTTATAATATTTATACGCTTCTATGAACACCTCTCTATCGACATTGACCTCCATCTAACATTACACAAAAATAAAAAACACTCCCTAGACCCTTCTTCGAGCTAAATCTGTACATTTTTCGGTAGCAAAAAATATCCGGCTCCTCATAAAATTACAGGCTCGCTATCGCTCGCCAGGGAAAAAAATCGACACCTAAATGGTACGAAAGGTGCTAATATTGACAAAGAAATGTGGTGAAAGGTCTTAATATCGTCAAACTAACGTAACGCACGTCTTAAAATCTAAAACAATAATGGGGTCAAACTTGGGGGATAAGAGGGGGGGGGGGGGGGGGGGGAAGGGGGGCGGCAGAAAAATCAACCATCTCCCCTTAAGCACGACCATAGACTACAGTGGATCTGGACTGGGCACGAACATGGAACTTTGCATTAAGGGACCCCCAAAATCGGAGAACGAACCCCCCCAAGTTCGAACCTCGAAACCGCTAAAATGTGATATTTTCGCGGTTTCGAAGTTCGAACTTGGGGGTTCGTTCTCCGATTTTGGGGGTCCCTTACTGCAAAGTTCCATTTTCGTGTCCAGTCCACATCTACTGTAGTCTATGGCACGACCTATGCGTTATTCAGAGGGCTTATTGGGATCGCATTACCCGTCCTAGAGGTACATCCTAAGCTAAGGAATATCGGCTAAGGGTATTCAGAATGAGAAGGACCTATATTATTCAGAGGGTTTATTAACCCTTTCACGCACATATGATGCAGAGGTTGCCAGATTAGCAATATGAAATAGAGTTCTTTCACTCTTATAATTACCTCTCCAAAATTAGTTTTCTGCCCACAGCTAACTCAAAGACAACTGCAGAGGTTGAAGTAACTAAACTAAAGGTTTCTAAATACCCCTGATGGTAACATAGGCTTTAAAGTATCCCCAATAGGCTCAAACTCGCGTCATATGTCGGAGAGGGTTAAGGGGAGGTATTTAGTTTGTTCCCTAGACCTCCATCAAGCTTAAAATTACACCCCCTTGAGTCCCTTTCAAGATAAATTTTACATTTTTCGGTAGAAAAATGTCCCGGCCAAGGGCCGGTTCCTCTTAAATTACAGGCTCGCTATCGCTCGCCAGGATAAAATTGACACCTGAATGGCACGAAGGGTCTTAATATGGAGTCAAAGTTCTTAAAATCGCTAAACTAATGGGGCAAACGTTTTATAATATCAAAAGCAATGGGGCTAAACATGAGGGAGAAAGGGGTCAAGAACAAAATCCCTTAAGTGGAGATCTGCCCTTAAGATCGTATTTATCTCTTTGAATCCGAGAGGTACATCCTAAGCTAAGGAATATCGGCTAAGGGTATTCAGACTGAGAAGGACCTATTATTATTCAGAGGGTTCATTGAGATCATATGCATCCTTTTGAGTCAGAGAGGTACGGTAGATCCTAAGCTGGAAAATATCGTCAAAAGGTAACCACAGTATCAACAAAATGACGTCATCGCGCTGAAGGGGTTAACTAATAAGGTGTTGTTAAATTATTGTTAATTTATATGTTAATTCATATAGATAATTTATTATATTGATGTATTTTATAGTATATATTTATGCTATGTTAATTCATGGTTAATTTATAGATATGTAAATTCATAGTTATTTTATTCTATATATTTATTGTAAAGCATATATTTGTTTTATGCTAATTTAAGGTTAATTTATATGTTAATTCATACAGATAATTTATTACATTAATGTATTTTATAGTATATATTTATGCTATGTTAATTCATGGTTAATTTATAGATATGTAAATTCATAGTTATTTTTATTCTATATATTTATTGTAAAGTATAGATTTGTTTTATGCTAATTTAAGGTTAATTTATATGTTAATTCGTATATATATATTGTATTATATTTATTTTGTCATAGTATATAATTATATATAAAGGCTATGTTAGTATATGGTTAATATATATCTATATATATATATATATATATATATTAATTAAAATGTAAAACTTGCAAACAAAGTGAAACCAAAACTGGGACAAAGACAATATGAAGTCAAAACAACTTATCAAAATCGCTATGTGGAAACAACGCTTACTAAAATAACATTTATGAAATGAAAGAACACAATCCACCACATAGGGTGTACATTACTACATGAGCAAGTTAATCTGTTTCCCAAGCCAACTAATCGCACATATAACAACGCACTATCGTCACGTTCAAGGAATTAGTCAATTTGGGAAGTCCGGGACGTTCTGGCAAATATTACTATATATATATATATTCCGATTAAGCAAAGTGTTCTGTATTTGTCAGTGTCATATAATATCGATCCTATTAAAAGTATCATACCATATTATAAGTAAGATGATATAAGTGGATAGTGTTTGATAGTGTTAATATATTTAAAATTAACTCTCTTTGGTCCGAGGGGGGGCTTTTTGAACCTCCCCTGTTTCGCTCCATACATTTGGAGATTTTAAAACGTTTCACCCCATTAATTTGGCGTTAATAAGACGTTTCAAAACATTCAGGTGTCATAAACTGGGGCGAGCGATAGCGAGCCTGTATGTTAAAAGAAAGCGGCCATCACAAGACATTTTGGTTATAAAAAATTCACAATGTGGGTGGCCACTCTTCTAAGGGGGGTCACCGGCTATATTTTATCTTTCTCTCCTTTTCTCTCTTTCCCTGGCTTGTATCCATTCGGCCCCATTCAGCCAACCGTTTAAGACTTTTATCCATATCCAGGTGTCGATTTCTTCCTGGCGAGCGATAGCAAGCCAACATTGTATGGAGAAACCCGGCTTCTCCGGAAACATTTTTCAATCGAAAAATGTACAAATTTAGCTTGCTGTCAAAACAAATATATATATATATATGCTGGCTCGCTACCACTCGCCAGGAAAAGATTTACACCTGGATGGGGGTAAACGTCTTAAAACAGTAGGCTGAATGGGGCCAAATGGATACAAACCAAAGAGAGAGGGAGAGAAAGAAAAACAAAGCGAGGTGGGCTCCCTTAAGGGGAGATAGGTCGTTTGTATTTGATCATTTGTGCATTTTTTTATTATTTTATTAGTGTCCTCCCTAGACCTCCATCAAGCTTAATCCCCCCCCCCCCCAGACCCTCCTTCAAACACCCTCCCAAGACCCTCCTTCAAACACCCTCCCAAGACCCTCCTTCAAACACCCTCCCAAGACCCTCCTTCAAACACCCTCCCAAGACCCTCCTTCAAACACACCCCAAGACCCTCCTTCAAACACCCCCCAAGACCCTCCTTCAAACCAAGCACCTCCCAAGACCCACCTTCAAACACCCCCAAGACCCACCTTCAAACCCCCCCAAGACCCACCTTCAAACACCCCCAAGACCCACCTTCAAACACCCCCAAGACCCACCTTCAAACACCCCCCAAGACCCTCCTTCAAACCCCCCCCCCAAGATCCTCCTTCAAACACACACCAAGACCCTCCTTCAAACCAAGCACCTCCCAAGACCCTCCTTCAAACCAAGCACCTCCCAAGACCCTCCTTCAAACCAAGCACCTCCCAAGACCCTCCTTCAAACACCCTCCCCAGACCCTCCTTCAAACACCCTCCCCAGACCCTCCTTCAAACACCCTCCCAAGACCCTCCTTCAAACACCCTCCCCCCCAAGATCCTCCTTCAAACACACCCCAAGACTCTCCTTCAAATACCCCCCCCAAGACCCTCCTTCAAACACCCTCCCAAGACCCTCCTTCAAACACCCTCCCAAGACCCTCCTTCAAACACCCTCCCAAGACCCTCCTTCAAACACCCTCCCAAGACCCTCCTTCAAATACACCCCAAGACCCTCCTTCAAATACACCCCAAGACCCTCCTTCAAACACCAACCAGACCCTCCTTCAAATAACACACCCCAAGACTCTCCTTCAAATAACACACCCAAGACTCTCCTTCAAATAACACACCCCAAGACCCTCCTTCAAATAACACACCCCAAGACCCTCCTTCAAATAACACACCCCAAGACCCTCCTTCAAATAACACACCCCAAGACCCTCCTTCAAACACCCCCCCAAGACCCTCCTTCAAACACCCCCCAAGACCCTCCTTCAAACACACCCCAAGACCCTCCTTCAAACCCCCCCCCCCCAAGACCCTCCTTCAAACACACACCCCAAGACCCTCCTTCAAACACCCTCCAAGACCCTCCTTCAAACACCCTCCAAGACCCTCCTTCAAACCCCCCCCCCAAGATCCTCCTTCAAACACACCCCAAGACCCTCCTTCAAACACACCCCAAGACCCTCCTTCAAACACCTCCCAAGACCCTCCTTCAAGATAATTTTTTAAATTTTTCGATAGAAAAATTTCCAGGCCGAAGGCCTGTTCCTCTTAAATTACAGGCTCGCTATCGCTCGCCAGGAAGAAATCGACACCGGCACCTAAATAACACGAAAAGTTTGAATATTGACAAAGAAATGGGGCAAAAAGTGTTAAAATCGCTAAACTATTGGGCCGAACGTCTTATAATCTGAAAACTAATGGGGCTAAGCACGAGGAAGGGGACCAGAAAAACGGCCCATCAGCCCTTAATTTGAAAGAAATTTGGGAAGGCGATATCGTTAGCCTAGAGAACAAATTAAAAAAAAAAACATTGCTTGAAAATGACAGAAGCAATTAATTACCAAAATCCTCAATACAATTTAATAATATGATGACCCCCAAAACTTCGGAGCAGAGAGTGTTAACAGGTTTACTATTTCTAAGAAGGTAAATTCCAGAGAGTAATATTGTCAGTAGAGAAATAGGTATTAATCAATCACTATGCAATTTAGTATCACATATAAATACTATAAATAATGGACGTTGATCGAGAATAATTGTTATATTAAATCATGAATAAATTTAATATTACATTGCAAATTGTATTAATATTCATTACGGTACCTATAAATCCCGGTTACATGTGCCTACCCTCAACCAGGACGTCTTCTTGTGAAATTAACTTTATTTATATATATATATATATATACCCGTATATATATATATATATATATATATATATATATATATATATATATATATATATATATATATATATTGGAGGGTCTGTGAAGGGCAGGATGGTATAGCCTAATCATCGACAGGTGTGGTGTAGACAACTAACTCATTAGCCACAGGTAGATGGGTGGTAGGGTCAAGTGTGTGTGTGTGTGTGTGTGTGGGTGAGGGAGAGGGACTTTCTGGGTGTGTGTGTGTGTGTGTGTGTGTGTGTGTGTGTGTGTGTGTGTGTGTGTGTGTGTGTGTGTGTGTGTGTGTGTGTGTGTGTGTGTGTGTGTGTGTGTGTGTGTGTGTGTGAGAGAGAGAAAGAACACAATATATATATATATATACCCGGTATATATTATTATATATATATATACCGGTATATATATATATATAGATATATATATATATATATATACTGTATATAATTATATGCAAACATTCGATAATCGTACACGTAAACTCACATACTGTACACTAGTTAAAGATAATTAGCACTAACAACGAGTAGACCTAACCTACCAATCTACCTACTAACCTATAATCCCTATCTTACTAAGCTGTCTCTTACTACCTACCTAACCTACCTACTAACATATAAACCCTATCTAACTAACCTATTTCTTACTACCTACCTAACCTATCTATCGACCTACTAACCTATAACCCCTATCTAACTAACTTTTTTCTTACTACCAACCTACCTACCTACTAACCTATACTCCCTATCTTACTAACTTTACTACCTACCTACTAACCAATAAACCCTATCTTACTAACCTTATTACCGTACCTAACCCACTAACCTAATATCCTATAATCCCTATCTAACGAACCTTTCTCTCACTAGCCTACCTAGCTAACCCACCAACATACTTCCACCCACAAGGGGGCCCCCCCCCCCCAACCAGGGAAGATTAGCACCCCCCCCCCCCCCCCCCCCCCTATAAACCCCCTCAGCCAATCAGGACGCAGGAACACTAAAGAATAATGAAGTCGGTGGAAGGAGTCGAGTCGGGTCGGGTCGGGTCGGGTTGGGTCGGATTTGGTCTAGTCAGGTCTGGTCAGATTTGGTCTGGTTGAGGTGGGTTGGGTCTGATCGAGTCGGTTCTGTTAGGGTCTGGTCGGGTCGGGTCTTCTAGGGTCGGGTTGGGTCGGGCGTATGTGTTTGTGTGTGTATATAACTATCTGTATGTGTGTGTTTGTCTGTAGTATCTGTATGTATGTGTATGTGTATGTATGTGACCTATTAATGGTGTATATGTAATGTTATGCTCATTACCGGTACCCTGAATAGGCCCTCTTTTACTGTTGTTAATACGTATGTCTGATTACCGGTACTGTGTGTGTGTGTGTGTGTGTGTGTGTGTGTGTGTGTGTGTGTGTGTGTGTGTGTGTGTGTTACTCAGTTGCTTGTTCGTCAAGGGGAATCCACGCAATGCGAGCTAAGCTCATTATTATCGCGCCTCCTTAACTGGGAATGTATTGTGTGAAATGCATGTTAAGTGTTTTATGTACTGTTGGAATGGCTGTGGATGTGTGTGTAGTCTGTATTTTAGCCAATTGGCGACATCGGAAACGAAGGCTTAGGGTGGATCTGTATGGTACCATTCTCACTATAGACGGTACCGTCTCGCCCGAAGGCTTAGGTAGCCATCAGCTTAGGTGAACCATATGATACCCATCTCGCCTTGTACCATTTTTGTCAACCCCAGATGGGACGTCACAACGTCGTCCACTTATTCCAGGTACCTATTTACAGCTAGGTGAACTGAGGCTAACACATGAAAGGAGACAAGCCCAATTTGTCTCCGCCCGGCTGGGGATTGAACCCCCGACCCCTCGTGTGTGAGACGAAAGCTCTAC
>CM064535.1:31504162-31546662 GCA_032716605.1 Paralithodes platypus
CTATGTAGCCTATCTATCTATAAATCTATCATTCCTTATATTCCTTCGTGTACCGCCTTCCCTCCCACCTACTTTATCAACCAGTTTCCGGAATTCAATTAATTTAATGTTGACAAATTAATGTGACATGTCATTTAATTATTTGTTATTGTTTCTCCCACTGTTAATGGTTGGTAATGATCTCTCTCTCTCTCTCTCTCTCTCTCTCTCTCTCTCTCTCTCTCTCTCTCTCTCTCTCATCCGTACACATACACCCTTATACTTATATAAATTTATACTTAACACTCACTCACTCACTCACACACTCTCACTCTCACTCTCTCTCTGGGGAGAGAGCCTTCTACTTTGCTGTCCTATTCTTCTACTATAAACTGTCCTTGTCTCTAGTAGTATTAAGGCCGGACCACCTAGGACGCACTGCAAGGTCTGTGTGGTCTGAGTATCTATATAACCCTGTGTAACTCTCCCCCTCTCTCTCTCTCTCTCTCTCTCACTCCTTTAAGGGGAGATTTCCCACTTGAGGGACTTTTTTCTTGACCCCTTTCTCCCTCATGTCTAGCCCCATTGCTGTGAGATTATAAGACGTTTGCCCCATTAGTTTGGTGATTTTAAGAATTTCCGCCCCATTCTGTCAATTTTAAGACCTTTCGTGCCGTTAGGTGTCGATTTTTTCCTGGCGAGCGTAAGCGAGCCTGTAATTTAAGAGCAGCCGGCCTCTGGCCGGGACATTTTTCTACCGAAAAATGTACAAATTTGTCTTGAAAGGGGGTCTAGGGGGTGTAATTTTAAGCTTGATGAAAAAGTAGGGAACAAACTAAATACCTCCCCTTAACCCGTTCAGTACCAGTGACATCCCTTTAATTATATTCTGGTCATGATTAGACAATTTTATTCAGCTTAGGATGGACCTCTAGCAATAATAAGGCTTCACACTATCTCCAACCAACCCTTTTAACTACCACAGATCCTTCTTAAGCTGCACAATATCGTCTAAATACAGCTGGAATAAAACATAACACACGGCGCTGGTACTCAAAGGGTTAAGGGGAGATTTCCACTTGAGGGATTTTTTTATGGACCCCTTTCTCCCTCATGTTTAGATCTATAGTTTTTGAGATTTTAATACGTTCGCCTCAATATTTTGGCGATTTTAATAACTTTCACCTCATTTCTGTCAATTTTAAGACCTTTCGTGCCATTTAGGTGTCGATTTTTTCCTGGAGAGCGATAGCGAGCCTGTAATTTAAGAGGAACCGGCCTTCGGCCGGGAAATTTTTCTACCGAAAAATGTACAAATTTATCTTGAAAGGGGGTCTAGGGGGTGTAATTTTAAGCTTGATGGAGGTCTAGGGAACAGGCTAAAAACCTCCCCTTAAACATCGCCTAGAGTAACAAACAAACGCCTTGCCTCAAATCCGGGACTGACTCCATTATTTGTAAATTAATAACTATGTCCATTTGTCTTTCCTGAGATACATGGAGGATCACTGCGGTTATAAATACATAAATAGGATGTTACTCCCTCCCCCAGACACCCGACGGATCGTTTATAGATAGCTGTGTTATGTTATAGCTGTGTTATGTTTATAGCTGTGTTATGTTTATAGCTGTGTTATGTTTATAGCTGTGTTATGTTATAGGTGTGTTATGTTTATAGGTGTGTTATGTTATAGCTGTGTTATGTTATAGCTGTGTTGTTATAGCTTTATGTTTATAGCTGTGTTATGTTATAGCTGTGTTATGTTTATAGCTGTTATGTTATAGCTGTGTTATGTTATAGCTGTGTTATGTTTATAGCTGTGTTATGTTATAGCTGTGTTATGTTATAGCTGTGTTATGTTATAGCTGTGTTATGTTTATAGCTGTTATGTTATAGCTGTGTTATGTTTATAGCTGTGTTATGTTATAGCTGTGTTATGTTATAGCTGTGTTATGTTTATAGCTGTGTTATGTTATAGCTGTTATGTTTATAGCTGTGTTATGTTATAGCTGTGTTATGTTTATAGCTGTGTTATGTTATAGCTGTGTTATGTTATAGCTGTGTTATGTTATAGCTGTGTTATGTTATAGCTGTGTTGTTATAGCTGTGTTATGTTTATAGCTGTGTTATGTTTATAGCTGTGTTATGTTTATAGCTGTGTTATGTTATAGCTGTGTTATGTTTATAGCTGTGTTATGTTTATAGCTGTGTTATGTTTATAGCTGTGTTATGTTTATAGCTGTGTTATGTTTATAGCTGTGTTATGTTATTTATACCTAAATTGTCCCCTACTAACATCTCTTAAAAGGGAGCCCACCTCGCTTTTGTTCTCTTTCTCTACCTCTCTCTTTGGCTTGTATCCATTCGGCCCCATTCAGCCTACTGTTTTAAGACGTTTATCCCCATCCAGGTGTCAATATTTTCCTGACGAGCGGTAGCGAGCCAGCATATATATATATATATAGGCCTATATATATATTTTTTTTACAGCAAGCTAAATTTGTAGATTTTTCGATAGAAAAATTTCTCCGGCGAAGCCGGATTTCTCCATACAATGCTAGCTCGCTATCGCTCGCCAGGAGGAAATCAACACCTGGATGGGGATAAACGTCTTAAAACAGTTGGCTGAATGGGGCCAAATGGATACAAGCCAGGGAAAGAGAGAAAAGGAGAGAAAGATAAACAAAAAAAGCCGGTGACCCCCTTAACCCCTTTCTTTACAACTTGCATAGAGAATCTTTCACACATTCTCCAATAATAATATCAGGGTGTCAAACCGGAGCCAGTTGTTTGAAGACTTGAACGAAAGAATATGGGAAGAAATACAAGACAACTACGGTCACGTAAAATAGCATTGTCTTGGCCATTTGTACTATCTATCTATCTATCTATTGCCTGACGCCGTGATCCTCGAAGGGGTGGCCACGCACGAACCGCCCCCATGCACCTCTGTCCCCAGTCAGTCGACGCCCCTCCTCCTCCCAACCAGCACCGCCTTCATCCATATACTTCCTCACTCCATCCTTCCAGCTTTCTTTCGGTTTACCTCTCCCTCTCTGTCCTTCCACCTCGCTCTCGTACACCCTCTTAGTCATTCTCTCGCTTCCCATACGTTCCATGTGTACTACAAACGACAATTCTATCTTTACATATACACAAATAGACTAGATATAATAGAATCGGCTTTTATGTGACGCTACTCTTTCTCTCTATACCGTGTTCCAAATAAGTAGGCTAAAACTCCTCAACATTAACCTTTATAACTCGTAAACAAGTAGAGTAATGGAGCTAATATTTCAACCATGTGGGAAGGGTCGGCCAGTGAATACGTGTGGCCATTTACAGTCCATTTGTTCCAGCCCTTTTTGAATTACAGAGGTTAGGGTTCACGATTCCTGGCCTGCCTATTTGGAACAGGGCATAACCCTTTCAGTACCAGCGACGTGGGCTATATTGTATTCTAGCTATATGTCGACGATATTATGCAGCTTAGAAAGGATCTACGGTAGTTGTTGTTGTTGTTGTTGTGGTGATGGGCTGGTCTATCAGAGTGAGACCTGAGCGATCTCTGCCATACCCATAGCTTACTCTGACTGTTCCTTTTACTTATATATTTTCTAGATCTCAAGTGACGGCGTCTCTTCCGTGGATTGACCTCCCAATCTACCAAGATTGGAAGCTAAAGCGTCACATTTTTCCTTTGCCCCTCAACTTTCTCTTCATAATTGCTGAGGGGCACAGGGCCCTGGGTGGGGCTGTGGTTTCCCGGGCGTTTACGCACCCCCTCAGCTCCCCGCCATGGAGTGGCTTCGGTCACCCAGGCTTTTTGTGGTCGGCAGGGAGGGTTCTGTGGGGGCGCTCGTTTATGGCCTTGGCCTTACTCGGGGCCTTGGGGCTGTTCGGCCAGGCAGCTTGGGGAACAACAACAACAACATCTACGGTAGTTTAAAGGGTTGGTTGAGATATATTGCAGCCTTTTTATTTGCTAGAGGTTCTTCCTAAGTAGATCTGGTTTTGTTATTGTTAGTGTTAAGGGGAGGTATTTAGTTTGGTCTCTAGATATCCATCAAGCTTAAGATTACACCCCCTTGAGCCCCTGTCAAGATAAATTTGTACATTTTTCGGTAGAATAATGTCCCGGCTGAAAGCCGGTTCCTCTTAAATTACAGGCTCGCTATCGCTCGCCAGGATAAAATCGACACCTAAATTGCACGAAAGGTCTTAAAATTGACAGAAATGGTTTGAAAGTTCTTAAAATCATCAACATAATGGGGCGAACGTCTTAAAATTAGAAAAGCAATGGGGCTAAACATGAGGGAGAAAGGAGTCAAGAAAAAACTCCCTCAAGTGGAAATCTCCCCTTACGGCGGTGTCACACGAGCGATTTGTCCGTCAATTTTTACGGGCAATTGTTGTCTGGCAGCTTCATAATACAAGTTCCATAAGAATTAACCTACCTAACAAAATTTAACTTCGATCTAGTTTCCGATTCCAATACAAAAATATCCCTACATATCACCAGAAAAAACTTGCTCATGGAAAATTTGACGGAAAAAGCGCTCGTGTGACAGTGGCTTTATCCTTGGAATACCACATGTATTCATTAGTTTCATTGATTTCATTAATTAAGTTTATTTGTAAGTTAATTGGTGGGTCGGTGATAATATGAATTGGGGTTCCTTTGTACTCCTAAACTGCTCTCTCTCTCAACCTTCATTGCAGTGGTGATGGGCTGGTCTATCAGAGTGAGAACTGAGCGATCTCTGCCATACCCATAGCTTACTCTGACTGTTCCTTTTACTTATATATTTTCTAGATCTCAAGTGACGGCGTCTCTTCCGTGGATTGACCTCCCAATCTACCAAGATTGGAATCCAAAGCGTCACATTTTTCCTTTGCCCCTCAACTTTCTCTTCATAATTGTTGAGGGGCACAGGGCCCTGGGTGGGGCTTTGGTTTCCCGGGCGTTTCCGCACCCTCCTCAGCTCCCCGCCATGGAGTGGCTTCGGTCACCCAGGCTTTATTGTGGTCGGCGGGGAGGGTTCTGTGGGGGTGCTTGGTTATGGCCTTGGAATTGCTCGGGGCCTTGGGGCTGTTCGGCCAGGCAGCTTGGGGAACAACAAAACAACAACCTTCATTGCATTCCCCTTTCTCTCTCTCTCTCTCACCAAAGTTCCACTCTCTCACACACACACACACACTCACTCTCTCTCTCTCTCTCCCCGACACGCACGCACTCACACCAAAGTTCCACTCTCACAAACACTCTCTATCTCTCTATCTCTCTCTCTCTCACACACACACACACCCACACCACAAGTTCCCCTCCCTTCACTCAACTTCACCGACGAACGTGAATTTCTCCCTCGGGCGACAATATTAAAAAGAGGATTATTGCCACGCTCGCCCACACATTTCCCCCCCCCCCACCCCCCCCCCCCCCCCCCCCCCCCCCCCTCTCTCTCTCTCTCTTTCCTCCGACTCACTCACTCACTCTATCTATCTCTCTCTCTCACACACACACACTTTCTCTTCCCCCCCCCCCCCCCCCCCCCCCCACCCCCACTTCCTCTCTCTCTCTCTCTCTCATATACATAAACCTGTTCCTACACTTACCCACCCTATTCAACAGCTGACAGACATTAATACAGCACAGACCAAGCCAAACGTAATGACAGCTGGGACATGACTTATTAGCGTGACCGTGCTCGCTTTTTTCTGGACCCCCTTCTCCCTCATGTTTAGCCCCCAGTAGTTTTGCGATTGTAAGACGTTCGTTCACTAGTTAGGCGATTTTGAAACCTTTCTTTCGTCCGATTGCTTTGTCAATATTAAGACTTTTCGTGCCGTTTAGGATGTCGATTTTTTTCCTGGCGAGCGAAAGCGAGCTGGCCAGGACATTTGTCTACCGAAAAATGTAAAAATGTATCTTGAAAGGGGGTCTAGGGAGTGTGTGTGTTTTTTTTTTTTTTTTTTTTTTTTAAGTTTGATGGAGGTCTAGCGAGGAAACCGAACATTAAATAATTAAATATAAAAATAGGCCAAAACAAAAAAGCCCTACCCCCGTACATTAGAATACCGGTACCAGTGCGTTAAGGGGAGATTTCCACTGGAGGGATTTTGTTCTTGACCCCTTTCTCCCTCATGCGTGAACATAATTGCTTTTGATATTTTAAGACGTTCGCCCCATTAGTTTGGTGATTTTAAGAACTTTCGCCCCATTTCTGTCAATTTTAAGACTGTTCGTGCCATTTAGATGTCGATTTTTTCCTGGCGAGCGATAGCGAGCCTGTAAATTAAGAGGAAGTGGCCTTCGGCCGGGAAATTTTTCTACCGAAAAAAGTACAAATTTATCTTGAAAGGGGGTCTAGGGGCTGTAATGTTAAGCTTGATGGAAGTCTAGGGAACAAACTAAAAACCTCCCCTTCAAACTTGCCTAAAAAGTAAATACTGTGTAAAATGTGTGATTGTCATTGCTCTCTCTCTCTCTCTCTCTCTCTCGCATTAACTCTCATTACTCAAATTCATAATCTCACTCTATAACAGTCTCCCACTCCCACTCCCACTCCCTCTCTCTCTCTCTCACGCATTAACTCTCATTACTCAAACTCATAATCTCACTCTATAACAGTCTCCCACTCACACACTCTCTCTCTCTCTCTCACGCATTAACTCTCATTACTCAAACTCATAATCTCACTCTATAACAGTCTCCCACTCTCACTCTCACTCTCTCTCTCTCACGCATTAACTCTCATTACTCAAACTCATAATCTCACTCTATAACAGTCTCCCACTCACACACTCTCTCTCTCTCTCTCACGCATTAACTCTCATTACTCAAACTCATAATCTCACTCTATAACAGTCTCCCACTCACACACTCACTCTCTCTCTCTCTCTCTCTCTCTCTCTCTCTCTCTCTCACGCATTAACTCTCATTACTCAAACTCATAATCTCACTCTATAACAGTCTCCCACTCCCACTCACACTCACTCTCTCTCACGCATTAACTCTCATTACTCAAACTCATAATCTCACTCTATAACAGTCTCCCACTCCCACTCACACTCACTCTCTCTCTCTCGCATTAACTCTCATTACTCAAACTCATAATCTCACTCTATAACAGTCTCCCACTCACACACTCACTCTCTCTCTCTCTCTCTCTCTCTCTCTCACGCATTAACTCTCATTACTCAAACTCATAATCTCACTCTATAACAGTCTCCCACTCCCACTCACACTCACTCTCTCTCACGCATTAACTCTCATTACTCAAACTCATAATCTCACTCTATAAGTCTCCCACTCACACTCACTCTCTCTCTCTCTCTCTCTCTCTCTCACGCATTAACTCTCATTACTCAAACTCATAATCTCACTCTATAACAGTCTCCCACTCCCACTCACTCTCTCTCACGCATTAACTCTCATTACTCAAACTCATAATCTCACTCTATAACAGTCTCCCACTCCCACTCACACTCACTCTCTCTCTCTCGCATTAACTCTCATTACTCAAACTCATAATCTCACTCTATAACAGTCTCCCACTCACACACTCACTCTCTCTCTCTCTCTCTCTCTCTCTCTCTCTCTCTCTCACGCATTAACTCTCATTACTCAAACTCATAATCTCACTCTATAACAGTCTCCCACTCCCACTCACACTCACTCTCTCTCACGCATTAACTCTCATTACTCAAACTCATAATCTCACTCTATAACAGTCTCCCACTCCCACTCACACTCACTCTCGCATTAACTCTCATTACTCAAACTCATAATCTCACTCTATAACAGTCTCCCACTCCCACTCTCTCTCTCTCTCTCTCACGCATTAACTCTCATTACTCAAACTCATAATCTCACTCTATAACAGTCTCCCACTCCCACTCCCACTCACACTCACTCTCGCATTAACTCTCATTACTCAAACTCATAATCTCACTCTATAACAGTCTCCCACACACACTCACACTCACTCTCTCTCTCTCTCTCTCTCTCACGCATTAACTCTCATTACTCAAACTCATAATCTCACTCTATAACAGTCTCCCACTCCCACTCACACTCTCTCTCTCTCACGCATTATAACTCTCATTACTCAAACTCATAATCTCACTCTATAACAGTCTCCCACTCCCACTCACACTCACTCTCTCTCACGCATTAACTCTCATTACTCAAACTCATAATCTCACTCTATAACAGTCTCCCACTCCCACTCACACTCACTCTCGCATTAACTCTCATTACTCAAACTCATAATCTCACTCTATAACAGTCTCCCACTCCCACTCTCTCTCTCTCTCTCTCACGCATTAACTCTCATTACTCAAACTCATAATCTCACTCTATAACAGTCTCCCACTCCCACTCCCACTCACACTCACTCTCGCATTAACTCTCATTACTCAAACTCATAATCTCACTCTATAACAGTCTCCCACACACACTCACACTCACTCTCTCTCTCTCTCTCTCTCTCACGCATTAACTCTCATTACTCAAACTCATAATCTCACTCTATAACAGTCTCCCACTCCCACTCACACTCACTCTCTCTCTCTCACGCATTAACTCTCATTACTCAAACTCATAATCTCACTCTATAACAGTCTCCCACTCCCACTCACACTCTCTCTCTCTCACGCATTAACTCTCATTACTCAAACTCATAATCTCACTCTATAACAGTCTCCCACTCCACTCCCACTCACACTCACTCTCTCTCACGCATTAACTCTCATTACTCAAACTCATAATCTCACTCTATAACAGTCTCCCACTCCCACTCACACTCACTCTCTCTCACGCATTAACTCTCATTACTCAAACTCATAATCTCACTCTATAACAGTCTCCCACTCCCACTCACACTCACTCTCGCATTAACTCTCATTACTCAAACTCATAATCTCACTCTATAACAGTCTCCCACTCCCACTCACACTCACTCTCTCTCACGCATTAACTCTCATTACTCAAACTCATAATCTCACTCTATAACAGTCTCCCACACACACTCACACTCACTCTCGCATTAACTCTCATTACTCAAACTCATAATCTCACTCTATAACAGTCTCCCACTCCCACTCCCACTCACTCTCTCTCACGCATTAACTCTCATTACTCAAACTCATAATCTCACTCTATAACAGTCTCCCACTCCCACTCACACTCACTCTCTCGCATTAACTCTCATTACTCAAACTCATAATCTCACTCTATAACAGTCTCCCACTCCCACTCTCTCTCTCTCTCTCTCTCGCATTAACTCTCATTACTCAAACTCATAATCTCACTCTATAACAGTCTCCCACTCCCACTCACACTCACTCTCTCGCATTAACTCTCATTACTCAAACTCATATCTCACTCTATAACAGTCTCCCACTCCCACTCACACTCACTCTCTCGCATTAACTCTCATTACTCAAACTCATAATCTCACTCTATAACAGTCTCCCACTCCCACTCACACTCACTCTCTCGCATTAACTCTCATTACTCAAACTCATAATCTCACTCTATAACAGTCTCCCACTCCCACTCACACTCACTCTCGCATTAACTCTCATTACTCAAACTCATAATCTCACTCTATAAGTCTCCCACTCACACTCACACTCCCTCTCTCTCTCGCGCATTAACTCTCATTACTCAAACTCATAATCTCACTCTATAACAGTCTCCCACTCCCACTCACTCTCTCTCTCGCATTAACTCTCATTACTCAAACTCATAATCTCACTCTATAAGTCTCCCACTCACACTCACTCTCTCTCTCTCTCTCTCTGTCTTCATTCAGTGTATAAGGTGGAGTGATTCCTTTGATGGCAGCAAGGGTACGGTAGCAAGGAATTCATCATTTTGACTCTCTCTCTCTACACACCCACACACACAAACAAACACTAAATCACACACTCATGGCGCACTCACTCACTCTCTCTCTCTCTCTCTCTCACACACACACACACACACACACACAGTAAAAGAAGGCCTCATATGGAATATAAGTTAGGAGAACACACTATTAACCCATCAGAGAAAGAAAAGGACTTAGGGATAACTGTTAGGGGTGATCTTTTACCTGAGAATCATATTAAGGGGAGGTTTTTAGCTGATTCCCTAGACTTCCATCAAGCTTAAAATTACTCCCCCTTGACCCCCTTTTAAGATAATTTTGTACATTTTTCGGTAGAAAAATTTCCTCGCCGAAGGCCGGTTCCCCTTAAATTACAGGCTCGCTATCGCTCGCCAGGAAAAATTGACACGTAAATGGCACGAATGGTCTTAAAATTGACAGAAATGGGGCGAGGGTTCTTAAAATCGCCAAACTAATAGGGCGAACGTCTTTAAATCTCACAAGCAATGAGGCTAAACATGAGGGAGAAAGAGGTTCAGAAAAAAATCCTCCAAGTGGAAATCTCCCCTTAATGAGATAGTGGGAGAAACATATGGACTGCTAAACAGAATCAAAATAGCCTTTAACTATATAAACGAAGAGATGCTGGAGAAAATAATAAAAACATTGGTGAGACCAAGACTGGAGTATGCGGCAGTGGTGTGGGCGTCACATCTAAAAAAAGCGTATAAAGAAGCTGGAGAAGGTTCAGAGAGCTGCAACTAGGATGATACCAGAACTGAGAGAATTACCATATGAGGAGAGATTAAAGGAATTAGATTTACCATCTCTAAGGGATAGGAGGGAGAGAGGTGATATGATTATGATGTACAAATGTGTGAGAGGACTCGAGAAGGTGGACAAGAAGGATTATATTGTGAAAGATAATGGTAGAACTAGGGGACATAGATATAAGCTAATGAAAGGAAGATGCAAAGGAGATGTGAGAAAGTATAGTTTCCCTTACAGAAGTATAAATAAGTGGAATCAGTTAGAAGAGTAAGTGGTGTATGCTAAAAAAACATTCATATTTCTAAGGCAAAGTTAGATAATTGTAACTCAGGAAGCGGGACAATACGAGCCTAAAAAGCTCAACTCCTGTATACTACAAATAGGTAAATACACACACACACACACACAGCCATATACTGTACATTCAAACACACAGCACCACCCTCCCTTACACACACACACACACAGTCATACACTCTCTTACTACATACACACACACACACACAGTCATACACTCTCTTACACCCACTCACACTCAGAGTTGGCAAGGGTTTTAGGTCAGGTGAAGGTATTGAGGGATAAGCCTACTTTTCAAAGAGTGTTGAGAGGGGAGAAGGGGTGTTAGAGAGAGAGGAAGCTGTTGGAGTGGCATTGTGTGTGTTATTATAAATCTGTATACATCGTCGAGGTGTTCCCCGACTGGGTGCAAGCATGTGAAACACGTACGACGTTTTACCACACCCACTAAATAAGTCCGCCTTAGGTGGGATCGAACCCAGGCCAAGCAGAATCACTCGTGAGCGTGCTATCCACTCGGCCTCCGCGGCTTTCTTCATCATTTTGACTGGCAAGACAAACAACATATGAGGAGGGGTCTTTCTCGTAACAACGTTTATGGTCCTTTATGATGACAACGTTTATGGTCCTTTATGATGACAACGTTTATGGTCCTTTATGATGACAACGTTTATGGTCCTTTATGATGACAACGTTTATGGTCCTTTATGATGACAACGTTTATGGTCCTTTATGATGACAACGTTTATGGTCCTTTATGATGACAACGTTTATGGTCCTTTATGATGACAACGTTTATGGTCCTTTATGATGACAACGTTTATGGTCCTTTATGATGACAACGTTTATGGTCCTTTATGATAACAACGTTTATGGTCCTTTATGATGACAACGTTTATGGTCCTTTATGATGACAACGTTTATGAATGAATATGAGAAGGAATACTAGAAAATTAAATGAAATTGCATTGAGGTGGCCATTTCATCACTTCCAAAGATATAATTTGAACTAAATACCATAATTTTATCTTTATAGCCTAGCCTACACTAATAAACATGAAATATAATTTGCTTGGCTATGTTATCACTTCCAAAGGCATAATATAATTTGCTTGGCTATGTTATCACTTCCAAAGGCATAATTTGAACTACAAACCACAATATTATCTTAAAATATCTTTACATATTCAATAATAAAGACTTGAGGGGAGATTTTCACTCGAAGGATTTTTTTTTTCTTGACTCCTTTCTCCCTCATGTTTAGCCCCATTGCTTTTGAGATTTTAAGACGTTCGCCCCATTAGTTTGGCGATTTTAAGAACTTTCACCCCATTTATGTCACTTTTAAGACCTTTCGTTCCATTTAGGTGTCGATTTTTTCCTGGCAAGCGATAGCGAGCCTGTAATTTAAGAGCAACCGGCCTTGGCCGGGACATTTTTCTACCGAAAAATTTACAAATTTATCTTGAAAGGGGGTCATGGGGGTGTAATTTCAAGCTTGATGGAAGTCTAGGAAACACACTAAAAACCTCCCCTTAACCCACACGACCCTGATCTTCTAGCTAACCTCTCCCCCCTCCTCCCCCAGACTGAGATGGCGTGGGGAGGTGGTGGTGGTGCCAACCAGCCCAGTACCAACCTGTATCACCGTACTAACTGCCAGCCAACCCCATATGAAACTACTGGGGCACTACCATACCCACTTGTGCCCTCACTATAATCAACACAGGTAAGAAGAGAAGCTAAGGTAATGGTAAAGCTAAGGTAAAAGTATATCTGTGAAGCTAAGGGAATGGTGAAGCTAAGTTATGAAGTGACAGCCAACCTCATATGAGACTACTAGGGCACTATCATACCCACCTGTGCCCTCACTATAATCAACACAGGTAAGATGAAGCTAAGGTAAAGGTATACAGGTAAAGCTATATATGTGAAGATAAGGGAATGGTGAAGCTAAGTTATGAAGTGATAGCCAACCCCATATGAGACTAGGCTACTGGGGCACTACCATACCCACCTGTGCCCTCACTATAATCAACACAGGTAAGATGAAGCTATGGTACAGGTATATATGTGAAGCTATATACTGTATGTGAAGCTATGTTATGAAGTGCCAACCAATCCTATATGAGACTACTGGGGCACTATCATACCCACCTGTGCCCTCACTATAATCAACACAGGTAAGATGAAGCTATGGTAAAGGTAGACAGGTAAAGCTATATATGTGAAGCTAAGTTATGAAGTGCCAGCCAACCCCATATTAGACTACTAGGGCACCACTATACCCATATGTGCCCTCACTAAAATCAACACAGGTAAGGTGAAGCTATATTGTTGGTAAAGCTATAAATGTTGAAGAGAAGCTAAGGTAAAGGTATAGAGGTGAAGATATATATATATATATATATATATATATATATATATATATATATATATATATATATATATACAGTATTTAATATACCGTATATATATTATCTATTTTTGTTTTTTTTACTGTGTGCATGAAGGAGACAAAAGGCAAAGCTCCCTCTAACAAGTATTCCCCCCCCCCCCCCCCCCCCCAAGGTTGAAAGAGTGACAGAGACCTAAAGTCAAGGTAGCCTACAGTACCGGTAGAGAGTAAAATACCGGTATGGGAGGTGTAGTTGAGTGGTCATAAAAATGGACATGCGAAACGGAAAATTGACCATCTACCCATGTAGGCATATGGTGCAAAACCCGAATTAGCGTACAATAGCCAATGCATTACCGGGACCTTTGATGTATACTTTACCAACAGTAATATTACCGGGACCTTTGATGTATACTTTACCAACAGTAATAACCAATGCATTACCGGGACCTTTGATGTATACTTTACCAACAGTAATATTACCGGGACCTTTGATGTATACTTTACCAACAGTAATATTACCGGGACCTTTGATGTATACTTTACCAACAGTAACATTACCGGGACCTTTGATGTATACTTTACCAACAGTAACATTACCGGGACCTTTGATGTATACTTTACCAACAGTAATATTACCGGGACCTTTGATGTATACTTTACCAACAGTAATAACCAATGCATTACCGGGACCTTTGATGTATACTTTACCAACAGTAATATTACCGGGACCTTTGATGTATACTTTACCAACAGTAATAACCAATGCATTACCGGGACCTTTGATGTATACTTTACCAACAGTAATAGTACCTTTGATGTATACTTTACCAACAGTAATAGTACCTTTGATGTATACTTTACCAACAGTAATAGCCAATGCATTACCGGGACCTTTGATGTATACTTTAACAGTAATAACCAATGCATACGGGACCTTTAGTATACTTTACCAACAGTAATATTTCTACATAAATATAATAACGCACCATATAATCCTAATTGTTATTTATAATTGGCCAACATTGTTTTGTATAACCTAGCCTTGGCGAGGTTATACAGCATATAACCCGTTACCCATAACAAACCCACCCCACCCTCAGTTAGGTTAGGCTACGTTAAACATCGAGAGTTGTTTGATATAATATAACCTACAACGCAACCTTACCTTGTGTCACGGAAAAGGTGTAGGCTACAAATAAAGCAGAACAAAATTCTGATTATGGTATCCCGTTACGTAACATAAACATTGCCTAAAACCCAGCTAGGCAGCAACCGTGAAAGTATTTTGGTTACACATTATAGACATGTACAATTTTATACATTGTCAGAAACTAACTTGGACTGTTATACATTCAATATCCAATTAAAATCTATAGGGTTGCTTATTTCGGCTATACCAGTACCTGTTGGAAATAATACACAAGGTACTGTACTGTACATTACTACTACTTTTGTTTAGCCTACCATTAAAACAAAAAACGGTATACAAGCTAGATAATCGAGTGAGTTGCCTTGTCATATGGAAGCATATGAAGGCGATTCATTCACGTCCACCCCCTCTCCGGGATTACGTCTGGCAAATAGATAAGGTGTATATTTAGTTTTAGTTGTCCACCAAACGTTAAGCAATTGTATTCAGCTGATGAAATGAAACTCTGGACAAGGGTATATTAACAAGCTAAGCAAAACTCTTCGGGAAACACACATACGGTAGGTATTTTTTGTACTAGGCTACTTTTGTTAGAGCTAGACGTGTTTACTCAGTTTAAGAAAGAGCTCTCGTATTCCCGGTATTAGCCTATATCTTAATACAAATGTAAATGTGCAGACAATATTCACAACAAGGGCTCAACAACTAATAGTTTCTTACCAGTTACGACATTCCAGAGCAAGATACACCAAATCACACTGCTTATTGTCCATGTTACATATTTCCTGGCGATAATACTGAGCATTTCCACAGCCCATCACGGTTAATAAGGTTGTGGTAATAATTGAGGTAAGGAATAATATGTGTGGAGTTGGAAATTAGCAAAACTAGCGCACAAAAATACTGCCTGGCTGCCCTCCCCGAAACAAGGCCTAGTACTCAAGGCGGTTTTCCCGCCAAAACGTCACGTGACTCACAGCTCTTATATATCGCCACACATATACTTTATTGATACCACAACACCTTTATTTTGTCAAAATGAATTCCAATGATATATAAAGAAGAAGGTTCATGAAATATAACCTGAAAAAGATGCCTTGAAAAGTTTCATATATAAATGAAGGTAATAGAAGTATCCGGCAACTCTAGTGATAAATTAATGCCTCGTTTTCTAGGAACATTGCAAGGGTAAAAATCGAGTTTTTAGCATTATATAAACAAATATTAAGTTTGAGTGAACTTAATTGATCCCCAGTGTATAGGCTGCTACAGTTCATAAAGCACATATACGGTATATAGGCCTAGTCAGTACCGGTATTTCATTAGTTATTCAACACCATGGTTTTACAGTCAATGTCTAATATAAAATACAGAGATAATCTGTATTTTCAGTTTCCTGTCAATTGTCTGTTTATAAATCCAGAGAAAAACATGTAAAAATACAGATATTATGTAGCCTACAGTGTTCTTTTAATTGTTATCTCTCGCCAGGATAAAGTGGCACAAAAGGTCTTAATATTGACAAAGAAATGAGGTGAAAGGTCTTATAAACGCTAAACTAATTGGGTGAACGTCTTATAATCTCAAAACTAATGGGGATAAACGTGAGGGCGAAGGGGCTGCAGAAAAACGACATACCTCCCCTTAAGACCCTTTCCCGCATTTATGACGCAGAGGTTGCCAGATTAGCAATAAGAAATAGAGTTCTCTCACTCTTATAATTACCTCTCCAAAATTAGTTTTCTGCCCACAGCTAACTCAAAGACAACTGCAGAGGTTGAAGTAACTAAACTAAAGGTTTCTAAATACCCCTGATGGTAACAAAGGCTTTAAAGTATCCCCCAATAGGCTCAACACAGCTAACTCAAAGACAACTGCAGAGGTTGAAGTAACTAAACTAAAGGTTTCTAAATACCCCTGATGGTAACAAAGGCTTTAAAGTATCCCCCAATAGGCTCAACACAGCTAACTCAAAGACAACTGCAGAGGTTGAAGTAACTAAACTAAAGGTTTCTAAATACCCCTGATGGTAACAAAGGCTTTAAAGTATCCCCAATAGGCTCAACACAGCTAACTCAAAGACAACTGCAGAGGTTGAAGTAACTAAACTAAAGGTTTCTAAATACCCCTGATGGTAACAAAGGCTTTAAAGTATCCCCAATAGGCTCAACACAGCTAACTCAAAGACAACTGCAGAGGTTGAAGTAACTAAACTAAAGGTTTCTAAATACCCCTGATGGTAACAAAGGCTTTAAAGTATCCCCCAATAGGCTCAACACAGCTAACTCAAAGACAACTGCAGAGGTTGAAGTAACTAAACTAAAGGTTTCTAAATACCCCTGATGGTAACAAAGGCTTTAAAGTATCCCCAATAGGCTCAACACAGCTAACTCAAAGACAACTGCAGAGGTTGAAGTAACTAAACTAAAGGTTTCTAAATACCCCTGATGGTAACAAAGGCTTTAAAGTATCCCCAATAGGCTCAACACAGCTAACTCAAAGCTAATTATGAACACGTAGCATAACAACGACGCAGAGACATAGTAGAATCACATCTGTTTATTAAGTATCAAAAACTCAGTTGTTAAGGGGGGTCACCTGCTTTTGTTTTTTTTATCTTTCTCTCCTTTTATCTCGTTCTCTGGCTTGTATCCATTCGGCCCCATTCAGCCAACTGTTTTAAAACTTTTATCCCAATGCAGGTGTCAATTTCTTCCTGGCGAGCGATAGCGAGCCAGCATTGTATGGAGAAATCCGGCTTCGCCGGAGACATTTTTCTATCGAAAAATGTACCAATTTAGCTTGCTGTCAAAACAAAAATATATATATGCTGGCTCGCTACCGCTCGCCAGGAAAATATTGACACCTTGATGGGGGTAAACATCTTAAAACAGTAGGCTGAATGAGGCCGAATGGATACAAGCCAAAGAGAGAGGGAGAGAAAGAGAAAACAAAAGCGAGGTGGGCTCCCTTATTGGATTCAATTTACCGTCAGATGAAATGAAACCGAGTATAGTAGAAAGGTTCTGTGAGCTGGGAGGACGATGTGAGAGGGATCTGCCTTGTGTGGGCCGATCGGCTTTCTGCAGAATCCCATTTTCTTGTGTTTTTATTAAGCTAAAAGTGAAGCTATTGAGAACTGAAGCTAAAGGTGACAAATTAATCTAAAAGTGAAGCTTTTGAGAACTGCAGCTAAAGGAGATGAGGAATGAAGCTAAAAATGAAGCTATTGAGAACTGAAGCTAAAGGTGACAGTTTAATCTAAAAGTGAAGCTTTTGAGAACTGAAGCTAAAGGAGGTGAGGAATGTAGCTAAAAATGAAGATATTGAGAACTGAAGCTAAAGGAGGTGAGACATGAAGCTTGAAGGTAAAAGTGAGGTGTGAAGCTAAAAGTGAGAAATTAAGCTAAACGAGGTAGGAAATTAAGCTAAAAGAAGCTAAATATTAGACAAGAAGCTAAAATTAAGGTATAGAGAACTGAAGCTACAGGAGGTAGAAAATGAAGCCAGAGGAGGATGTGAGAGGGATCTGCCTTGTGTGGGCCGATCGGCTTTCTGCAGACTCCCATTTTCTTATGTTCTTATTAAGCTAAAAGTGAAGCTATTGAGAACTTAAGCTAAAGGAGGTGACAAATTAATCTAAAAGTGAAGCTTTTGAGAACTGCAGCTAAAGGAGATGAGGAATGAAGCTATTGAGAACTGAAGCTAAAGGTGACAAATTAATCTAAAAGTGAAGCTTTTGAGAACTGCAGTTAAAGGAGGTGAGGAATGAAGCTAAAAATGAAGATATTGAGAACTGAAGCTAAAGGTGAGACATGAAGCTTGAAGGTAAAAGTGAGGTGTGAAGCTAAGTGAGAAATTAAGCTAAACGAGGTAGGAAATTAAGCTAAAAGAAGCTAAAATTAAGGTATAGAGAACTGAAGCTACAGGAGGTAGAACATGAAGCCAGAAATGAAGCTATTAAGAAATTAAGTCAAAACAAGTGAATAAATGAAGCTAGAAGTAAAGCTTAAGGTGATAAATGAAGCTACTGAGAACTGAAGCTAAACGTGAGAAATTATGCTTAATATGAAGCTAAGGGTGTAAAATACAGCTAAAAGTGAAGCTATTGCGAACGGAAGTCAAAACAAGTGAAGCCATGAAGCTAGAAATAAAGAAAGAAAGAAAGAAGTATGGTAAAGTAAGGTAAGAAATGAGCTAGAAGTAAAGCTAAAGGTTATAAATGAAGCTAAAATTGAAGCTAAAGGTTATAAATGAAGCTAAAATTGAAGCTAAAGGTTATAAATGAAGCTAAAGGTTATAAATTAAGCTAAAATTGAAGCTAAAGGTTATAAATGAAGCTAAAATTAAAGCTAAAGTTTATAAATCAAGCTAAAATTGAAGGTAAAGGTAATGAATGAAGCCAAGGGAACTGCTGGTACGTTTACAAGCCAGCCAGCCAATAGAAAGGCAGGAATCATGTTTCGTGAGCTGGGAGGGGATGCAACGACCTCAAGCAGCTTAATGTGTGTGTGTGTGTGTGTGTGTGTGTGTGTGTGTGTGTGTGTGTCCCGTCAACCTATAACTTAATCATATTTTACTTTATAAACTTGAATATTTTGTGCATGTGTGTGTGTGTGTGGGGGGGGGGGGGGGGACAAGCGGTGGTGTGCTTAAAGGTACATTGACTAAATATGTAGGTTTGTAGGTACTGTACATGAGGTTTGGGGTGACAGTTTAAGTGTACTCACCTCTCTTAAAAATACTTTGAAACAAGAGTGTTTTAGGTTAGGTTATGGAAGTTAAGTTAGGTTAGGTTAAGTTAAGTTTAGACAAAAATGTACTCTCTCTCTCTCTCTCTGTCTCCCCTCCCCCCCAGCAGCAAGACCCCCCCTGCTATTAAGTGATGATATAGGAGAGCAAGTAACAACAGATATACTAATGCTGTGTCCCCCCACCCTCAGTAAGATCCCCCTGCTATTCAAGGAAAGCAAGTAGCAACAGATATACTAATGCTGTGTCTTTCTCCCCCGGTAGTAAGATCCCATTGCTATTCAAGGAAAGCAAGTAGCAACAGATATACTAATGCTGTGTCTCTCTCCTACAGTAGTAAGATAGGCTACCCCTGCTATTGGAAAGCAAGTAACAACAGATATACTAATGCCGTCTCTCCTACAGTAGTAAGATCCCCCTATTAAAGGAAAGCAAGCAACAACATATATACTAATGCTGTCTCTCCTACAGTAGTAAGATCCCCCACCCCTGCTATTAAAGGAAAGCAAGTAACAACATATATACTAATGCCGTCTCTCCTACAGTAGTAAGATCCCCCTGCTATTAAAGGAAAGCAAGCAACAATATATACTAATGCTGTCTCTCTCCTACAGTAGTAAGATCCCCCACCCCTGCTATTAAAGGAAAGCAAGTAACAACAGATATACTAATGCTGTGTCTCTCTCCTACAGTAGTAAGATCCCCCTGCTAGCCACTACCATCCACCAATCGTCATCATCAGCGGACCTATGGGAGGATAACGACTGCTGTGGTCCACCTCGCTACACCTATAACTACTAAGCACAACAAACTATATATGGTCCCACAACAACAACAACAACGACCAGAGGAACAGCAACAATTACGATAACAACAGCATCAACAACCAAAGGAACAGCAATAACAACAACAACAACAGGGTTATTAAGAACAACAATAACAATAGCATTAAGAACAACAACAACAATAGCATTAAGAACAACAATAACAATAGCATTCTAGGATAACATATGGAACAACAACAACAGGGTTATTAAGGACAACAATAACAATAGCATTAAGAACAACAATAACAATAGCATTCTAGATAACATATGGAACAACAACAACAGGGTTATTAAGGACAACAATAACAATAGCATTAAGAACAACAATAACAATAGCATTCTAGGATAACATATGGAACAACAACAACAGGGTTATTAAGGACAACAATAACAATAGCATTAAGAACAACAATAACAATAGCATTCTAGGATAACATATGGAACAACAACAACAGGGTTATTAAGAACAACAATAACAACGATAACAACAACATGGTTATTAAGAACAATAATAACAACAATAGCATTCTAGGATAATATATGGAACAACAACAACAACAACATGCGTATATAGACCCCAACACATTATTAACGTTATGTTCTACTATTAAGGGGCGGGTGCCCAACCCCGAAAGGAGTTGAAATAGGGGAGCTATCCCCCCGCCAAAGGCGGCTTTCAAGGGCCTTTCCTAGCTGATGCTGAGAGGATTGGGTTCTAGTCATGTGGTGATGGATTGGTCTATCAGAGTGAGAACTGAGCGATCTCTGCCATACCCATAGCTTACTCCGACTGTTCCTTTTACTTATGTATTTTCTAGATCTCAAGTGACGGCGTCTTTTCCGTGGATTGACCTCCCAATCTACCAAGATTGGAAGCCAAAGCGTCACATTTTTCCTTTGCCCCTCAACTTTCTCTTCATAATTGCTGAGGGGCACAGGGCCCTGGGTGGGGCTTTGATTTCCTGGGCGTTTCCGCGCCCTCCTCAGCTCCCCGCCATGGAGTGGCTTCGGTCATCCAGGCTTTATTGTGGTAGGCAGGGAGGGTTCTGTGGGGGCGCTCGGTTATGGCCTTGGCCTTGCTCGGGGCCTTGGGGCTGTTCGGCCAGGCAGCTTGGGGAACAACAACAACAACAACAACAACAACAACAACTATTAAGGGGAGTCACCGTTTTGTTTTTATCTTTCTCTCCTTTTCTTTTTCTCTGGCTTGTATCCATTCGGCCCCATTCAGCCAACTGTTTTAAGACGTTTATCCCCATCCAGGTGTCGATTTCTTCCTGGCGAGCGATAGCGAGCCAGCATTGTATGCAGAAATCCGGCTTCGTCAGAGACATTTTTCTATCGAAAAATTTACAAATTTTTTTTTTTTTTTTTTTTTTTTTTTTTTCTATGTGATTGAGGGAGGCAAAAGGCATAACTGCCTATAGCGAGTGCCTCCCCCATAGTTGAAAGAGTGACAGGGCCAAAATCAAGGGACGTTCGAGCCAAAATGCCTGGACACACGGAGTTTGAAGCAATTTAAGTCATAGGAAGAGGGAAAGACTGATTCTGGGAGAGAGTTCCAGAGCTCAGCTGTTGAGTAGAAGAAAGTTTGAGAGTAACGTTTCACTCTTGGGTTGGAGAGTTGCACAGAGTAGGGGTGGGATTGAGTTGCAAGACGGGTACCACGTGCCCTACGTAAAGGAGGTGGTATGCACTGGGATAGCTCTGAGGAACACTGATTATTATAGTAGCGATAGAATAGCGAGAGAGATGCAACATTGCGGCAGAGAGAGAGATTGCAGAGAGTTGGTGTGTGGACGGGAGTTAATGATACGAAAGGCCTTCCTTTCAACTTTGTCTAGGAGAGCAGTGTGAGAGGAACCTCCCCACACATGTGAACAATACTCAATACAAGGGCGCACTATGCCCCTGTACAGAGCAAGAAGCTGTGCAGGGGAAAAGAACCCCCTAAGGCGGTTGAGCACACCCAGCTTCTGGGAGGCTGCCTTAGCAAGACTGGTAATATGGTCCTTCCAAATGAGAGCAGAAGAAAAAGAGACACCAAGAATATTGAGAGAAGATGAAGGGTTGATTTTTGTATTGTTGAAGAATAAGGGATAGTCCGCTGGAAGATCCTGACGGGTAGATAGATGGAGAAATTGGGTTTTGGAAGCATTAAAGTTAACAAGGTTTTCTCTGCCCCAATTGGAAATAGTATTTAGATCAGAATTTAAGAGTTCTATGGCTTCATTACGTTTGTCGTTGAGGGATTGCTGGCTGGGGCGTTCTGAAAAACTAATGGAGTAGTGCAAGGTTGAGTCGTCTGCGTATGAATGGATGGGAATTAAGGTACAGTTAAGGAGATCATTTATAAAAATTAGAAAGAGAATAGGAGATAGGACAGAGCCCTGAGGAACACCGGAGTTTATAGAGTGAGGAAGTGAACAATGGCCGTCCACAACCGCGGCTATGGAACGGCCGGAAAGGAAATTAGAGACAAAGGCACAGATGGAGGGATAGAAACCGAAGGAGGGTAGTTTAGAAATTAAAGATTTATGCCAGACTCTATCGAAGGCTTTCGATATGTCTAGTGCAATAGAAAAAGTCTCACCGAAGTCCCGAAAGGAGGATGACCAAGAGTTAGTAAGATATGAAAGAAGATCACCAGTAGAGCGACCCTTAAGGAAGCCATACTGGCGATCTGAGAGCAGATTATGAGAAGAGAAATGCTTAAGAAATTTGGAAGCAAGAATAGTTTCAAAAACTTTAGAAAGACAAGAGATAAGAGCAATTGGACGATAGTTGGAGGGTTGAGAGCGGTCACCCTTCTTTGGGACAGGTTGAATGTGAGCAAACTTCCAGCATGAAGGGAAGACGTTAGAGGATAGACAGAGACGAAAGAGTTTGCCTAGGCAGGGAGTCAGCACGGAAGCACAGTTTTTGAGAACAACAGGAGGAACACCGTCCGGACCGTACGCCTTATTAGTGTTAAGCCCAGAGAGGGTAGAAAGTACATCTTTAGAAGAGATTAGGATATTAGGCATAAGTAAGAGAGAGGAGGGCGGAGAGGGAGGAATAGCACCGGAATCATCCAAGGTGGAGTTTCTAGCAAAAGTTTGAGCGAAGAGTTTAGCTTTGTCAGAGGAAGAAGTGATGGTTGTGCCATCAGAGTGGGAAAGGGGAGGGAAAGACGAGGAAGAGAAATTGTTGGAGAGGTTTTTGGCTAGATGCCAGAAAGCTTGGGAAGAGCTAGAGTTGGATAGTTCAGTGCATTTATTATTGATGAAAGAGTGTTTGGCAAGTCGAAGAACAGATTTGGCTTGATTCCGGGCAGAAACATAGGAAGAATGAGAGTCTTGAGTTTTAAGGCGTCGGTACCGTTTGAATGCTTCCTCCTTATTGCGGACAGCAGTAGAACAGGCGTGAGTAAACCAAGATTTTTTAGCATTAGTCTGAGAGAAAGAGAATGGAATGTATGCTTCCATGCCCGATAGGATTACCTCGGTAATGCGTTCAGCACTCTCCGAGGGTCCTCGGCCATGGAAGCAGAAATCATTCCATGGGAAATCAAAGAAGTACTGCCGAAGAGCCTCCCAGTCGGCAGCGCCAAAGTGCCACAAGCGCCGCCGGCTAGGAGGATCGGGTGGCTGTACTGGAGAGATAGGACAGGTGACAGAGATAAGTTTATGGTCGGAGGAGCCCAAAGGAGAGAAAAGATCGACAGTATAAGAAGAAGGGTTAGAAGTTAGAAACAGGTCAAGAATGTTGGGCCGATCTCCGATGCGATCCTGGATACGGGTGGGTTGCTGAACTAACTGCTCTAGGTCATTTAGGATAGAAAAGACGTAGGCTTGTTCACCAGGTGGATCAGTAGTGTGAGAGGAGAGCCAATGGCGGTGGTGAACGTTGAAATCTCCTAAGATGGAGATTTCTGAGAAAGGAGAAATGGATAGAATGTGTTCCACTGTAGAGTTTAGATAGTCAAAAAATTTGGGAAAGTTGGTAGAGTTAGGGGAAAGATAGACAGCACAGAAATATTTAGTAAGAGAATGACAGGAAAGTTTGAGCCATAAAGTTGAGAATTCAGAGGAGTCGAAATCGGGAACACGAGAGCAAGTGAGTTTGTTGTGCACATATGCACAACATCCGCCTTTGGCTTTGAAACTAGGATAGAGAAAGTAGGAGGATACAGAGAAGGGGTTGCTGGATGTTGCTACAGACACCTGAGTTTCGGTGAGGAAGAGAAGATCAGGTTTGTAGGAGGAGAGATGGTGCTCAACAGAGTGAAAGTTAGAGGAAAGTCCGCGAATGTTGCAGAAATTAATAGAAAGAGTAACAGGCCGAGGTCCAGGTAATTGTGTGGGGTCGTCAGGGGATGGTCGGTCGGGTCGGGTGCTGTCAAAACAAAAATATATACAGTATATACGTCTAGCCTATGCTGAAAATATTGACACCTGGATAGGGGTAGCTTAAACGTCTTAAAACAGTAGGCTGAAGGGGCCGAATGGATACAAGCCAAAGAGAGAGGGAGAGAAAGAGAAAAAAAAGGCGAGGTGGGCTCCCTTAAGCAGTTATGCCTCTATGAATATGAATTAAATCCAATACAAGTAGGCCTAATAACAGTTTATATAAATTACTGTAATCATTAAATTATATATTAATAACAACTGATCAATTTAAGGACCCTGTTATAATGTTCAAATTATTTATAATTGGTTAATATAATTGGGAAACACACTATTACGTTCTCTATCCTACACTGTAATATGAATAATCCACCCAGATAATTATAATTGCATGACAAAATAGAACGAAGAAGGACAAATATGATCCACAATATTAGAAGTCTAAAAAGGTTTGCATTCGTTAGAAAGGCGAAGTCGGAGAGGATAATTATGATAGAGGTGTTCAAGTGGGTTAGTGGGATTCAGGGGAGATATCCACTTGAGGGATTTTTTTCTTGACTCCCTTCTCCCTCATGTTTAGCCCCATTGTTTTCCTAATGTTAAGACGTTCGCCCTATTATTTTGACGATTTTAAGAACTTTCAACCCAGTTCTGTCAATTTTAAGACCTTTCGTGCCATTTAGGTGTCGATTTTATCCTGGCGAGCGATAGCGAGCCTGTAATTTAAGAGGAACCGGCTTTCAGCCGGGACATTTTTCTACCGAAAAATGTACAAATTTATCTTGAAAGGGGCTCAAGGGGTTGTAATCTTAAGCTTGAAGGATATCTACGGACCCAACTAAAAACCTCCCCTTAATACAGGGGATATGAAAAATGTACAGTCGCGCTAATAAGTGATGTCTCGGCACCAAGTATGTTTTGATCAATAATTGGTATCAGCAATATATAGGCTAAGCTTCATTTCTTCATATCGAGTGATATATACAAACATGTTCCTACACTTACCCACCCTATTCAACATCTGACAGACATTATCACAGCACAGAATGAGCCACACGTAATGACAGCTGGGACAGGACATTAGCGCGACCGTACTGAAGCTCAGTGATAGCGAAAGAACTCGAACAAATAGTTTCAAAGTAGGCTAGGCTAGATACAATTCGTTTCAGAAAAGACAGACAAATATTGGTTTGGTAACAGAGTTGTAGATAGGCCTAGGTGGAATAGGCTACCGAGTGCTATAGTGGGATCACGAACGACAGAGAGCTTCAAGATAAATAGATAGGCACATGGACGTGATGAGTTGGGTGTGAGAGGGATCTGCCTTGTGTGGGCCAATAGGTCTTCTACAAACTCCCGTTATGTTTAGGCTACGTTCTAATAAATAAAACTCGGGACTCCGCAAACGGCTTTATGTGTGTCTTCGTGTGTAGCCTAGTGTGTGTGTGTGTGTGTGTGTGTGTGTCTTCGTGTGTAGGCCTATGGTGTGTGTGTGTGTGTATGTGTTCGTGTGTATGTGTTCGTGTGTATGGTATGTATGTGTATGTGCATGGTGTGTGTCGTCATTTGTATGGCTCGTGTGCATGGTGTGTGTGTCTGCGTATGTGAGGTGTGTATGGACTAGATGTGAGGCGTGTGACCACTCCTGTAAGTACTCGTATTACTGAATAACCACACACCTACCACAGTCACCGGAACAAGAGGGGTCCAACGTCCTAGGAGATGCACGGATCGGTGGAAGAACATAATACCGCAGCACTGCACTTAAAACACCGGACGCAAGACATTAAACCGCCCAACACAAGACATTAATTACTCCCGCAGCCACGCACGAAGGATCACTGGGGCAGACAGTCACACTGGCCTTGAAGTACTGTGGAGGAGGATTATGAGGAAGGAAGAGGGAAGTGTCCGGGCCGCGGGGGGGGGGGGGGGGGCGGGGGGAGTTGCCTATTTTTCCTTCTTCTTAGTTTCCAAGGTCACGGGATTCGGCAACTACTCTGTGGGTATGGTGGCTGCCGGCTCTCGTGCTTCCCGTTGTTATGGATATACTAGCGACGATACTCAAGCTTACTATATTACTCGGCAAGCTGTGGTATATACGTAATTACCTAAATAATATCAATCAAACGGAGTCCCGCGGGAGGCAAGTCTGTTTGAATGTGGACCAATCAGCGAGAGCTGTCAGTTACCTCCACCACCCCCTCCCCCCCAAGCACACCCTTACGTAACACCTCCTCCTCCTCCTCCTCCTCAATGTGTTCGCATCCCTGTAAGACATTGTGGAAATCATATATCTAATCCACCACTACATCTCCATTAAAATACAGTACTTCTTCAACATACAGCCAACTCGTTTAATCCGCGGAGATTCAGAAATGGTTATGCAATTAATTACACTTTTCAGATTATTATAGGAAACAGTATCGCTTATATGATATAGCCTTGATTGGATGATTCCTTTTCCATTTTATATATTGCAAACTTAATTCATACATCAACTTTTAAGGGGAGGCAGACCGTTTTTTTTCTGGACCCCCTTCTCCCTAGTGTTTGGCCCCACTAGTTTTGAGATTATAAGACGTTCGGCCCATTTGTTTGGCGATTTTAACACCTTTCGCCCGATTTCGTTGTCGATTTTAAGACCTTTCGTGCCATTTAGGTGTCGATTATTTCCTGGCGAGCGATAGCGAGCCTGCAATTTTAAGAGGGATCGGCCTTCGGCCGGGACATTTTTCTACCGAAAAATGTACAAATTTATATTGATGGGGGGTCTAGGGGGTGTTTTTCTAAGCTTGATGGAGGTCTAGGGAGGAAACTAAACAAATATATGAATACATGAATTAATAGACCAAACAAACAGCCAGTCTCCCCTAAGCTTCTAGTAAGCCTATATAATAGTCCGAGACTCTGCGGATGAAACAAGTTGACTATACGGTCGCACCAATGGCTTGCTCTGTGCTGTATTAATGTCTGCCAGATGTTGAATAGGGTGGGGTAAGTGTAGGGGCATGGTTGTAGATCTCACTAATAAGAAGAAATCATGTGTAAATAGTGCTGATACAAATTATTGATCAAAACATAATAGACATAACTTATTTGCGCGACTGTACCTCTCTCTCTCTCTCTCTCCCAAGTAGCTACGAGGTGCCGCCGTTGTAAAGGCTTATCCCTCAATACCTTCACCTGACCTGAAGTTGTAAAGCATAGTTATACCGGTATCTGCCACTACATCTCCTAGCTAACTCCTACAGCATTCACCAGCCATCTTTACGAATATGAACATAAGGCGGGTGACCTGCTTTTTTTTATTTCTCTCCTTTTCTCTCTTTCTCTGGCTTGTATCCATTCGGCCCCATTCAGCCAACTATTTTAAGACGTTTATCCCCATCTAGGTGTCGATTTCTTCCTGGCGAGCGATAGCGAGCCAGCATTATATGAAGAAATCCGGTAGAAAAATGTCCCGGCCTAAATGGCACGAAGGGTCCTAATATTGACAAAGGGATGGGGTGAAAGGTCATAACATCCCAAAACTAGTGGGGCTAAACATTAGAGAGAAGGGGGTCCAGAAAAAAACGGTCTGTCTCCCCTTAACCTGCATAAAATCGTCTAATTATAGCCAGCATCAAGGTAAGAAAGAGGCGTCTCGTGGTACCGAAGGGGTTAAATTAAAAAGATGACGTGTAAATATCTGGTAATAGTCAAAATAAAGTGTTTCATCTACAAATTATAATAGTATCTCCTTTAATTTATCGGGAAACTACTTTATAATAATTGTGTGTGTGTGTGTGTGTCTGTCTGTCTGTATATATATGTGTGTGTGTGTGTCTGTCTGGCTGCCTGTGTGTGTGTGTGTCTCTCTCTCTGTCTGTATATATGTGTGTGTGTGTGTGTGTCTGTCTGGCTGCCTGTGTGTTGTGTGTGTGTGTCTGTCTGTATATATATGTGTGTGAGTGTGTCTGTCTGGCTGCCTGTGTGTGTGTGTGTCTATGTGTGTGTGTATGTATGTGTGTGTGTGGCTGTCTGTGTGTGTGTGTGTGTGTATGTATGTGTATGTGTGTGTGTGTGTGTGTGTCTGTCTGGCTGCCTGTGTGTGTGTGTGTGTCTGCCTGTCTGTCTATGTGTGTGTATGTATGTGTGTGTGTGTGTGTGTGTTAGGGAGCTGCTCATTTAAGTTATCGATTAAGAAGGAGGTACGGTAGTTCCTTTTCCTGGAAACCCCTTCTCCCTCGTGATTAGCCCCATTAGTTTTGAGAATTTAAGAGTTTAATTTAAGTTAGTTTAAGAGTTAATTTCCAAGTTAATATTAAGAGAAAAAAAAATACAAATAAATATTAAGACCTTTTGCGCCATTTATGTGTCGAGTTCTTCCTGGCTAGCTATAACAAAGCCAGCAATTAACCCCTTCTGTACCGGTGCTGTACTTTTCATTGTCTTCTGGCTACTGTTAGACAATTGTATTCAGCTTGAAAGGGGCCTCCAGCAATTAACAGGCTTCGAACCATCTCACTTAACCCTTTTTTACCACCACAGATCCTTCTTAAACTGCATATAATCGTCTCAATAGAGCTAGAATAAAGCTAGAAAGACGTCGCCGGTACAGAAGGGGTTAAGGGAGACCCGGGCAATTGTTCTACTCGAAAATGTTCATATTTATTGTGAAGGGGGGGGGGGGTCGTTTTTCTGGTCCCACTTCTTCCTCATGTTTAGCCCCATTAGTCGTGAGATTATAAGACGTTCGGCCCATTAGTTTGACGATATAACACCTTTCACCCCTTTTCGTTGTCAATTTTAAGATCTTTCGTGCAATTTAGGTGTCGATTTTATCATGTCGAGCGATAGCGAGCCTGTAACTTCAAGAGGAACAGCTCTTCGGCCGTGACATCTACCGAAAAATGTACACATCTATCTTGATGGTGGGGTCTAGGGGGTGTTGTTTTTTTAAAGCTTCATGGAGGTCTAGTGAGGAAGTTGACAAAATAATGAATATATAAAGACCAAACAATAGCCACTACCCCCTTAATAGACCAAACAATAGCCACTACCCCCTTAATAGACCAAACAATAGCCACTACCCCCTTAATAGACCAAACAATAGCCACTACCCCCTTAATAGACCAAACAATAGCCACTACCCCCTTAATAGACCAAACAATAGCCACTACCCCCTTAATAGACCAAACAATAGCCACTACCCCCTTAATAGACCAAACAATAGCCACTACCCCCTTAATAGACCAAACAATAGCCACTACCCCCTTAATAGACCAAACAATAGCCACTACCCCCTTAATAGACCAAACAATAGCCACTACCCCCTTAATAGACCAAACAATAGCCACTACCCCCTTAATAGACCAAACAATAGCCACTACCCCCTTAATAGACCAAACAATAGCCACTACCCCCTTAATAGACCAAACAATAGCCACTACCCCCTTAATAGACCAAACAATAGCCACTACCCCCCTTAATAGACCAAACAATAGCCACTACCCCCTTAACAGACCAAACAATAGCCACTACCCCCTTAATAGACACCAAACAATAGCCACTACCACCCCCTTAATAGACCAAACAATAGCCACTATCCCTTTAATTAATAGACCAAACAATAGCCACTATCCCTTTAATTAATAGACCAAACAATAGCCACTATCCCTTTAATAGACCAAACAATAGCCACTACCCCCTTAATAGACCAAACAATAGCCACTACCCCCTTAATAGACCAAACAATAGCCACTACCCCCTTAATAGACCAAACAATAGCCACTACCCCCTTAATACACCAAACAATAGACAACACCCCCTTAATAGACCAAACAATAGCCACTACCCCCTTAATAGACCAAACAATAGCCACTACCCCCTTAATAGACCAAACAATAACCACTACCCCCTTAATAGACCAAACAATAGCCACTACCCCCTTAATAGACCAAACAATAGCCACTACCCCCTTAATAGACCAAACAATAACCACTACTACCCCTTAATAGACCAAACAATAGCCACTACCCCCTTAATAGACCAAACAATAGCCACTACCCCCTTAATAGACCAAACAATAGCCACTACCCCCTTAATAGACCAAACAATAGCTACCACACGTCCTTCCTAAGCTTCATAAAACCGTCTAAATATTGCTGAAATCAAATTAAAAAAGACGGCGCCGGTACAGAAGGGGTTAATACTCATAATTAGATATACCGGTAATGATATATTTTAGGAAGGGTCAGCCAGGGAGGGTTCATTGGAGCTTCCCCTAAAGATGGAAATGGTTGTCAGTCGGGGACACTTCGACGACGTATACAGACTAATAACATACGTAACAAAGCCACTCCAACAGCTTCCTCTCTCTCCAACAGCTTCCTCTCTCTCTCTCTCCAACAGTTTCCTCTCTCTCCAACAGCTTCCTCTCTCTCTCTCTCCAACAGTTTCCTCTCTCTCCAACAGCTTCCTCTCTCTCTCTCCAACAGCTACCTCTCTCTCCAACACCCCTTCTCCCCTCTCTACACTCTTCAGAAAATAGGAAAAGTAGAAAGTAGCTACGAGATGCCGTTGACCTGTCTCTCTCTCTCTCTCTCTCTCTCTCAGTAAAGGATCCCCAGAACTCCCCAGAGACCCGCCATTCAGAACGCCCCGCTAATGACTTTAGCAAATCTCTCTGGAGAGAGAGAGAGAGAGAGAGAGAGAGAGAGCGAGAGAGAGAGAGAGAGAGAGCGAGAGAGAGAGAGAGAGAGAGAGCGAGAGAGCGAGAGAGAGAGCGAGAGAGAGAGAGAGAGAGAGAGAGAGAGAGAGAGAGAGAGAGAGAGAGAGCAGGACCAGCGAAGCCATCTATTGGTAGCGTATCACGGATCATGTGTCTGCTATCAATTTATTTACGGAACTTCATCTATTTCCGACTTACTTCCAGCTAAAACAAAATGTGTGTGAAGGAGACAAAAGGCAGGCTGCGTGTAACGAGTGTCGCCCCCAAAAGCATAAAGAGTGACGAGATGAAATACCACGCCAGTTACACGGAATTACATTATTTTGGCTATTATATAAGTTCCCCAAGATACCCGAAGAACACATATAAATAAACTCGATATACTTATCATAAATATAAATCACTGACAACGACATCAATACAACACAGTAACAATGAACACATACTTTGGTTCCATGTCAACTCAACCAGTACACCATTTCAACCAGTAGCTCTCAACCAGTGCCAAATTAACCCAGACCAACCAAACCAGTGCCAAAATATAGTACTAACCTAACCTAACGGGGCTGTTCGGCCAGGCAGCTTAGGGAACAACAACAACAACAACTAACCTAACCTAACCTAACCTAACCGTATTGGTTGATTTGGTGCTGGTTGAGAGCTACTGGTTGAAATGGTGTACTGGTTGAGTTGACCGGTCACCCATACTTTTGTTGTTAGTATAGACACCTGGATGGGGATAGTCTTAAGGGGAGGTATTTAGTTTGTTCCCTAGACCTCCATCAAGCTTAAAATTACACCCCCTTGAGCCCCTTTCAAGATAAATTTGTACATTTTTTGGTAGAAAAATGTCCCGGCCGAAGGCCGATTCCTCTTAAATTACAGGCTCGCTATCGCTCGCCAGGATAAAATCGACACCTGAATGGCACGAAAGGTCTTAATATGGGGTGAAAGTTCTTAAAATCGCTAAACTAATGGGGCAAACGTTTTATAATATCAAAAGCAATGGGGCTAAACATGAGGGAGAAAGGGGTCAAGACAAAAATCCCTCAAGTGGAGATCTCCCCTTAAAACAGTTGGCTGAATGGGTCCGAATGGATACAAGCCAGAGAAAGAGAGAAAGGGAGAGAGAGAGATAAAAAAAAAAACGGTGACCCCTCTTAACCCTTTGAGTACCAGCGACGTGTGTTATTTTGTATGCTAACTATATGTTGACGATATTCTGCAGCTTAGGTAGGATCTGTGGTAGCAAAAAGGGTTAATCAAGAGAGTTCGAAGCCTGTCAATTACTGGAGTCCAATCTTAAAACTGAATAATATCGTCTAATAAAGTAGTCTCTCTCTCTCTCTCATTTGTTCTCCCTCACTCACATAGTCACTCCCCCCCCTCTCTCTCTCTCTCTCTCTCTCTCTCTCTCTCTCACTCATTAAGGAACTTAAGAAGGCGCCGTAGAAGGATATTACTCCCCCCCCCCCCCACCTGCAGGATCCCACACGGCCTTAGCTCTTCTTCTCCTTCTCCTCCTCCTCCTCCTCCTCCTCCTCCTCCTCCTCCTCCTACCGCCTACAGCCGCATTGATTACAATACTACGCCACCCCCTACTACGTAACCATCACCACTACCACTACCACTCAACACTGCGATCCAAACGAAACAAAAAAACAAACAAACACCTACCCCAAGACGTCGGACGAGATAGTGAGAGAGGAGGGTGCCAAACCGGATTTATTTTGTTTTTGTTTTTGTTTGTTTGAAGGCTTGAATGAATATGAGAAGGAATACAAGGAAATTAACATGAAATACCATTGTGTCGGCCATTTTGTAAATTCTAAAGACGTAACTTGAACTTTAAGGAAGCCCAACTCGGTTTTTTTCCCTCTCACTCTCTCCCTCTCTCTCTCTGGGTTGTATCCATTCGGCTCCATTCAGCCTACTGTTTCAAGACGTTTATCCCCATCCAGGTGTCGATTTTTTTTCCTGGCGATCAGTAGCGAGCCAGCATTTTGTTTAAATGATTTTTGACAGCATGATAAATTTGTACATTTTTCGAGAGACAAATTTCGATAGAAAAATTTGTTCGGCGAAGCCGGATTTCTTCACACAATGCTGGCTCGCTATCGCTCACCAGGAACAAATCGTCACCTGGATGGGGGTAAACGTCTTAAAACAGTAGGCTGAATGGGACCGAATGGATACAAACCAGAGAAAGAGAGAAAAAAAAACCCCAGGTCACCCCCCTTAAAACAGTAGGCTGAATGGGACCGAATGGATACAAACCAGAGAAAGGGAGAGAAAAAAAACAGGTTACCCCCCTTAAACCACCACCATGTCATCGATGCATATTATACCACAATATAAACCAGACATAATGGACTTGGCTTTCCTGGAGTGAGAGAGCACTTTTGCACGCCACTGTCCTTAACCCTCTCCGACATATGACGCGATTTTGAGCCTGTTGGGGATACTTTAAAGCCTTTGTTGCCATCAGGGGTATTTAGAAACCTTTAGTTTAGTTATTTCAACCTCTGCAGTTGTCTTTGAGTTAGGTGTGGGCACAAAACTAATTATGGAGAGGTAATTATGAGAGTGAGAGAACTCTATTTCTTATTGCTAATCTGGCAACCTCTGCGTCATATGTGCGTGAAAGGGTTAAGGGTTTTTGGTTGATTCCCTAGACTTCCATCAAGCTTAAAATTACTCCCCCTTGACCCCCTTTCAAGATAAATTTGTACATTTTTCGGTAGAAAAATGTCCCGGCTGAAAGCCGGTTCCTCTTAAATCACAGGCTCGCTATCGCTCGCCAGGATAAAATCGACACCTAAATGGCACGAAAGGTCTTAAAATTGACAGAAATGGGTTGAAAGTTCTTAAAATTGTCAAAATAATGGGGCAAACGTCTTAAAATTAGAAAAACAATGGGGCTAAACATGAGGGAGAAAGGAATCAAGAAAAAAATCCCTGAAGTGGAAATCTCCCCTTAAGCGGGGACACCTCGCTTCTTTCCCTTTCTCTCCCTCTCTCTTTGGCTTGTATTCATTCGACCCCATTCAGCCAACTGTTTTAAGACGTTTATCCCCATCCAGGTGTCGATATCTTTCAGCATTGTATGGAGAAATCCGGCTTCGCCGGGGACATTTTTCTATCGAAAAATGTACAAATTTAGCTTGCTCTCAAAACAAATATATATATATATGTTGGCTCGCTACCGCTCACCAGGACAATATTGACACCTGGATGGGGGTAAACGTCTTAAAACAGTTGGCTGAATGGGGCCGAATGGATACCAGTCAAAGAGAGAGGGAGAGAAAGAGAAAAAAAAAGCGAGGTGGGCTCCCTTAAATAAAGCTTGTTCTACGACCCACACCACCGTACCGTAATCCCTGTTTTTCAATATACCCGGCTTGCGTTACGGTGGCTAAGCTCAACACATACGCTCCAAGCACTATATTGTGTGTGTGTGTGTGTGTGTGTGTGTGTGTGTGTGTGTGTGTGTGTGTGTGTGTTTAACGTATATGGCCCTACTATAAACCCAGGCCACTTGTAGCACCTGCGGAAGTTCAGTAGCTCTCTCTCTCTCTCTCTCTCTCTCTCTCCCCTTACTCAGCTTTTCTAGTCTCACTTTCTCTAAACTATCTGTCTGTCTCTCTCTCTCCTTCGTCCCTAATCTCTCTCTCTCTCTCTCTCTCTCTCTCTCTCTCTCTCTCTCTCTCTTCCTTTCATAGTCGCTGTCTCTCTCACTCACTCACACACTCACACTCACTCTCTTTAGTCAATTTTCAGTCAATTGGTTAGTATCATACATATTCATTTAGCCCTCTCTCTCTCTCTCTCTCTCTCTCGTGTGCTCTTTTAAGGTCTGTGTGTCTGTGTAACTATCTCCTCTCTCTCTCTCTCTCTCTCTCTCTCTCTCTCTATGGAAGACGAGAGCCCCATAACCAGGAAGCTATAAACAATAATGATGCCAGCGTAAAGCTTATAAATAAACTCCTTCAAGGTTTAACCCCATCTGTGCCGGCGACGTCCTTTTAACTTTTAGTCTAGCTCTCTTTAGACGATTTTATTCAGTTTAACCCTTTCACGCACGTGTGGATGCAGGAATTGACGATCAGCAATCAGAAATAGAGTTCTCTCAATCTTATACAGTACTGTAATTACCTTTCCAACATTAGTTTTTCTGCCCACAGCTAACTCAAACACAACTGCAGAGGTTGAAGTAACTAAACTAAAGGTTTCTAAATACCCCTGATGGTCACAAAGGCTTTAAAGTATCCCCAATAGGCTCAACACAGCTAACTCAAACACAACTGCAGAGGTTGAAGTAACTAAACTAAAGGTTTCTAAATACCCCTGATGGTCACAAAGGCTTTAAGGGGAGGTTTTTGGTTGATTCCCTAGACTTCCATCAAGCTTAAAATGATTCCCCCTTGACCCCCTTTCAAGATAAATTTGTAAATTTTTCGGTAGAAAAATGTCCCGGCTGAAAGCCGGTTCCTCTTATATTACAGGCTCGCTATCGCTCGCCAGGATAAAATCGACACCTACATGGCACGAAAGGTCTTAAAATTGACAAAAATGGGTCGAAAGTTCTTAAAATCGTCAAAATAATGGGGCGAACGTCTTAAAATTAGAAACGCAATGGGGCTAAACATGAGGGAGAAAGGAGTCAAGAAAACAATCTCTCAAGTGGATATCTCCCCTTAAAGAATCCCAGAATAGGCTCAAATCGCGTCCTGTGCGTGAAAGGGTTAAGAAGGTCCTCCTCCAGCAATTAACAGGCTTCGAACTATATTAATGAACCCTTTCTACTACCATAGGAGATCCTTCTTAACGGGGGATTTCCACATGAGGGATTTTTTTCTGGACCCCTTTCTCCCTCATGTTTAGCCCCATTGCTTTTGAGATTTTAAGACAGTCGCCCCATTAGTTTGGCGATTTTAAGAACTTTGGCCCCATTTCCGTCAATTTTAAGACCTTTCGTGCAATTTAGGTGTCGATTTTATGCTGGCGAGCGATAGCGAGCCTGTAATTTAACCCCTTCAGACTCATATGACGCAGAGGTTGGCAGATTAGCAATAAGAAATAAGTTCTCTCACTCTTATAATTACCTCTCCAAAATTAGTTTTCTGCCCACAGCTAACTCAAAGACAACTGCATAGGTTGAAGTAACTAAACTAAAGGTTTCTAAATACCTCTGATGGTAACAAAGGCTTTAAAGTATCCCCAATAGGCTCAACACAGCTAACTCAAAGACAACTGCAGAGGTTGAAGTAACTAAACTAAAGGTTTCTAAATACCTCTGATGGTAACAAAGGCTTTAAAGTATCCCCAATAGGCTCAACACAGCTAACTCAAAGACAACTGCAGAGGTTAAAGTAACTAAACTAAAGGTTTGTAAATACCCCTGATGGTAACAAAGGCTTTAAAGTATCCCTAATAGGCTCAACACAGCTAATGTCATATGTCGGAGAGGGTTAAGAGGAACCGGCTTTCAGCCGGGACATTTTTCTACCGAAAAATGTACAACTTTATCTTGAAAGGGGCTCAAGGGGGTGTAATCTTAAGCTTGATGGATATCTAGGGACCAAACTAAAAACCTCCCCTTAAGCTGCATATAACCGCGTAAATATGGCTAACATAAAATACAAAGGACGTCACCGGTACCGAAGGGGTTAACCCCTTCGGTACCGGTGACGTCTTTTTAAGGGGAGCCCACCTCGTTTTTTCTCTCTTTCTCTCCCTCTCTCTTTGGCTTGTATCCGTTCGGCCCCATTTAGCCTACTGTTTTAAGACGTTTACCCCCATCCACTGCTGGGGGGGGGGACGAACGGGTGCCACCCACCACTGCTGGGGGGGGGGGGGGGGACGAATGGGTGCACCCACGTAGCCCTGAATAGCCCACCCACCCACGTAGCCCTGAATAGCCCACCCACCCACGTAGCCCTGAATAGCCCACCCACCCACGTAGCCCTGAATAGCCCATCCACCCACGTAGCCCTGAATAGCCCACCCACCCACGTAGCCCTGAATAGCCCACCCACCCACGTAGCCCTGAATAGCCCACCCACCCACGTAGCCCTGAATAGCCCACCCACCAACGTAGCCCTGAATAGCCCACCCACCCACGTAGCCCTGAATAGCCCACCCACCCACGTAGCCCTGAATAGCCCATCCACCCACGTAGCCCTGAATAGCCCACCCACCCACGTAGCCCTGAATAGCCCACCCACCCACGTAGCCCTGAATAACCCACCCACCCACGTAGCCCTGAATAGCCCACCCACACACGTAGCCCTGAATAGCCCATCCACCCACGTAGCCCTGAATAACCCACCCACCCACGTAGCCCTGAATAGCCCACCCATCCATGTAGCCCTGAATAGCCCACCCCCCCACGTAGCCCTGAATAGCCCACCCACCCACGTAGCCCTGAATAGCCCACCCCCACACGTAGCCCTGAATAGCCCACCCACCCATGAAGCCCTGAATAGCCCACCCACCCACGTAGCCCTGAATAGCCCACCCACACGTAGCTCTGAATAGCCCACCCACCCACGTAGCCCTGAATAGCCCACCCACCCATGAAGCCCTGAATAGCCCACCCACCCACGTAGCTCTGAATAGCCCACCCACCCACGTAGCCCTGAATAGCCCACCCACCCATGAAGCCCTGAATAGCCCACCCACCCACGTAGCCCTGAATAGCCCACCCACCCACGTAGCTCTGAATAGCCCACCCACCCACGTAGCCCTGAATAGCCCACCCACCACGTAGCCCTGAATAGCCCACCCACCCACGTAGCCCTGAATAGCCCATCCACCCACGTAGCCCTGAATAGCCCACCCACCCACGTAGCCCTAAATAGCCCACCCACCCACGTAGCCCTGAATAGCCCACCCACCCACGTAGCCCTGAATAGCCCACCCACCCACGTAGCCCTGAATAGCCCATCCACCCACGTAGCCCTGAATAGCCCATCCACCCACGTAGCCCTGAATAGCATAAGATCACAACCGGGACGAACGGGTGCCACCCACCACTGCTGGGGGGGGGGGGACGAACGGGTGACACTCACCACTGCCGGGGGGGGGGGGAGGGGGATGAACGGGAGCCACCCACCCCTGGCCCGGGGGGGGGGGGGGGGATGACCGGGACCCACCCGTGGCACCCATTCGTCCCCCCCCCCCCTCCAGCAGTGGTGGGTGGCACCCGTTCGTCTTAAGCTTGATGGATATCCAGAGACCAAACTAAATACCTCCCCATAATGTAAACAAATTACGGATACTACAACTAGACTCCCAAAACAACAAGTACGAATATCGCATGCATGGAGAAAAGATAAAGAGCGTATCACAGATAAAAGACCTAGGAGTGCTTAGCAACGAAAATCTAAAATCTACAAGCCAATGCACCGCAGCAGCTAAATAAGCAAATAGAGCACTAGGGTTCATTAAGGAGAGTCACCGGCTTTTTTTTTATCTTGCTCTCCTTTTCTTTCTTTCCCTGGCTTGTATCCATACGGCCCCATTCAGCCAACTGTTTCAAGACGTTTATCCTCATCCAGGTGATGGAGAAATCCGGCTTCGCCAGAGAAATGTTTCTATCGAAAAATTTACAAATTTAGCTTGCTATCAAAACAAAAATATATATATGATGGCTCGCTACCGCTCGCCAGGAAAATATTGACACCTGGATGGGGGTAAACGTCTTAAAACAGTAGACTGAATGGGGCCGAATGGATACAAGCCAAAGGAAGAGGAAGAGAAAGAGAAAACAAAAAGCGAGGTGGGCTCCCTTAAAAGAAATGTTTATGGTCACAGTAAAGACATATTATACTGTGAGGCTGCATCTGGAGTATGCTGTGCAGTTTGGGTCTCCCTACTAATAAACTCTTTCAAGATCCAATACTCATTTATTTTGGGTTTTCTGGTCATTATTAGACGATTTCATTCAGATTAGGAAGGGTATTTTTTGTTTTATTTATTTTTTTTTTTTCAAAGGGTTAAGGGGAGGTTTCTAGTTTGTTTCCTACTCCTCCAGCAATCTTAAAATGTCACCCCCTTGACCCCCTTTCAAGATAAATTTGTACATTTTTCGGTAGAAAAATGTCCCGGCCGAAGGCCGATTACTCTTAAATTACAGGCTCGCTATCGCTCGCCAGGATAAAATCGACACCTAAATGGCACAAAAGGTCTTAAAATTGACAGAATGGGGCGGAAATTCTTAAAAATCGCCAAACTAATGGGGCGAACGTCTTAAAATGTCAAAAGCAATAGGGCTAGACATGAGGGAGAAAGGGGTCAAGAAAAAAATCCCCCAAGTGGAGATCTCGCCTTAATTGAGATAGTCGTTACCCTTTTAATACCCACAGCTCCTTCCTAAACAGCATACAATTGTCTAATGGTAGCCAAAATAAACGGCTATAACGCGTGAGAGCTTCAAGGGGTTAGTTAATGCAAGACATAGACAAACTCGAACCCGTTCAGCGCGGAGCAACAAAGTTAATCCCTTCCCTTAGAAATAAACCATACAATGAGAGATTAAGAGAATTCGATCTGTTCTCGCTTAAAGGGAGATTTCCACTTGAGGGATTTTTTTCTTGACTCCTTTCTCCCTCATGTTTAGCCCCATTGCTTTTTCTAATTTTAAGACGTTCGCCCCATTATTTTGACGATTTTAAGAACCTTCGACCCATTTCTGTCAATTTTAAGACCTTTCGTGCCATTTAGGTGTCGGTTTTATCCTGGCGAGCGAGAGCGAGCCTGTAATTTAAGAGGAACCGGCTGTCAGCCGGGCCATTTTTCTACCGAAATATGTACAAATTTATCTTGAAAGGGGCTCAAGAGGATGTAATCTTAAGCTTGAAGGATATCCAGAGACCAAACTAAAAACCTCCCCTTAATGAATTGTGTATTTTCAGCTTCATTAGCTGCTGGCTCGAAAAACTATTATTAATATTATTATTGCTACACACACACTCAAATCACAGAGACACACACACACACACGGGCAATGACACACACACACACACACACACACACACACAAACACACTCAATCACAGTGACACACACACACACACGGGCAATGGCACACACACACACACACACACACACACACACACACACACACACACACACACACACACACACACACACACACACACACACACACACACACACACTTCCTACTACTTAAACTCCAGTAGCCTATAGTAAAGACCTCTGTTGTGGCCAATTACAGCAGCCTTAAGCCCAGGGTGTATAAAGGGTGAACCTCATTAGTGGACTCCACCACTTGCGAGTTTCAAGCTATAAGGAAGTTGGAGTTTTGGGGTATCGATATTTAGCAGACTTACGAGCTTTAAGGGGAGATTTCCACTTGAGGGATTTTGTTATTTACCCCTTTCTCCCTCATGTTTAGCCCCATTGCGCGACATTAGTTTGGTGGTTTTAAGAACTTTCGCCCCATTTATGTCACTTTTAAGATCTTTCGTGCCATGTAGGTGTTGATTTTTTCCTGGCGAGCGGCAGCGAGCCTGTAATATATGAGGAACCGGCCTTCGGCCTGGACATTTTTCTACCGAAAAATGTACAAATTTATCTTGAAAGGGACTCAAGGGGGTGTAATTTTAAGTTTGATGGAGGTCTAGGGAACAAACTAAATACCTCCCCTTAAATATGGCTTTGTATGCGACTCCAACTTCCTTATAGTGGTCAATTGATGGTCAAGAAAGGAAACTATCACCAGCGGCACCAAGTTGACGGAAATCTTATCAGTAATACCAATAATAATAGTCAACACGGCTTCAGGGCAAAGAGATCAGGCTTAAGAGGGGTCACCGTTTTTTTTTTTTTTCTCTCCTTTTCTCTCTTTCCCTGGCTTGTACCCATTTGGCCCCATTCAGCCAACTGTTTTAAGACGTTTATCCTCATCCAGGTGTCGATTTCTTCCTGGCGAGCGATAGCGAGCCAGCATTGTATGGAGAAATCCGGCTTCGCCGGAGAAATTTTTCTATCGAAAAATGTACAAATTTACCTTGCTGTCAAAACAAAAATATATATATGCTGGCTCGCTACCGCTCGCCAGGAAATTATTGACACCTGGATGGGGTAAACGTCTTAAAACAGTAGGCTGAATGGGGCCGAATGGATACAAACCAAAGAGAGAGTGAGCGAGAGAAAGCGAAAACAAAGCGAGGTGGGCTCCCTTAACGAACCTTATCGAATTCTATGACCGCCTATTTAAAATGCATGATGTTACCCAAAAGTCTGGATAATAGTGTACTTGGGACTTTCAAAAGGCCTTCGACCAAACTCCCTCATCATCAAGTGCTTCAGACGGTCGAGGGCTTCGGAGTACCGGGTAAAACACACAAGTGGATAAGTAATTGGTTTAAGGGGGGTCACCGTCTTTTTTTATATTTCTCTCCTATTCTCTCTTTCTCTGTCTTGTATCCCTTCGGCCCCATGTTTATCCCTATCCATGTGTCAATTTCTTCCTGGCGAGCGATAGCGAGCCAGCATTGTATGGAGAAATCCGGCTTCGCCGGAGAAATTTTGCTATCGAGAAATGTACAAATTTAGCTTGCTGTCAAAACAAAAATATATAAATGCTGGCTCGCTACCGCTCGCCAGGAAAATATTGACACCTGGATGGGGGTAAACGTCTTAAAACAGTAGGCTGAATGGGGCCGAATGGATATAAGCCAAAGAGAGAGGGAGAGAAAGATAAAACAAAAAAAAGCGAGGTGGGCTCCCTTAAGGGGAGATAGGTCGTTTGTATTTGCGATTATAAGACGTTCGGCCCATTAGTTTGACGATATTAACACCTTTCACCCAATTTCGTTGTCAATTTTAAGACCTTCCGTGCCATTTAGGAGTCGATTTTATCCTGGCGAGCGATAGAGAGATTGTAATTTTACGAGGAACCGGCCTCCGGCCGGGAAATTTTTCTATCGAAAAATTTACAAATTTATCTTGAAGGGGGTCTAGGGGGTGATTTTTTCAGCTTGATGGAAGTCTAGCGAGGAAACTAAATATATAAATTAATATACCAAATAAATAGCCACTGTTCCCTCAAAGTTGATCCCTTCCCTAAGAAATAAACCATACAATGAGAGATTAAGAGAACCCGATCTATTTTCGCTTAAGAGACGGAGAATAAGGGGACAGCTGATTAAGTGTTTCAAGATACTAAAAAGGCTATAGTTACGGATATTCCAATAATCTACTTACGATAGCCAAAGAAGGTTCCGCAAGAAGCAACAAATTAAGGGAAGGTTTCTAGTGTGTTCCCTAGACCTCCATCAAACTTAAAATTACACCCCCTTGAGCCCCTTTCA
>CM064535.1:31549162-31555779 GCA_032716605.1 Paralithodes platypus
TTTTCTACCAAAAAATGCACAAATTATTCTCGGGGGGGAAGGGGGGGGTCTTGAGGGCATTTTTAAAAGTTTGGTGGAGGTTTTGGGAGGAAACTAAAAGAACATTATAAATATATATATAAACATACAAATAAATGTATATATACAGTATATATATAAAGACTCCCTTAACAAATCAGGAAGGAAAAATCTTCTCAATACACTTGGGTCAGGTTTAGAGAGGGGTATAAATAGTGTGGGTGTGTGTGTGTGTGTCGTGTGTGTGTATGTGTGTGTGTATGTCGTGTGTCGTGTGTGTGTGTGTGTGGCGTGTGTGTGTGTGTGTGTGTGTGTGTGTGTGTATGTGTGTGTGTCGTGTGTATGTGTGTGTGTGTGTGTGTGTCGTGTGTGTGTGTGTGTGGCGTGTGTATGTGTGTGTGTGTGTATGTGTGTGTGTGTTTCGTGTGTCGTGTGTGTGTGTGTCTTGTCGTGTGTGTGTGTGTGTGTGTGTGTATATAATTAATGAAATATGGCTATATTTATGTGTATGCCTGTATGTGCGCTTGTGTATGTATGTGTCTGCATATGTGCGTATGTGCGTGGGTTGTGTCTGCTCTTACTCCACCCCTCCCTCTCACACACACACAAATCTCCCAGAAACCCTATCTAAGTGCTGTGGGGCTTTTACAGTCGTTATTTTTATCGCTACACATAGAGGACAGCATTAGCAAATTACAAAAAAAACAAAAAAAACAAAAACAAAAAACACACACACACACACAAACACAAAATAAAAATAAAGTTACTTAGGTTACTTGATGAAACCAAAAATAAAATAAACAAAATAATAAAAACAAAAGAATATATTGATTATACTTAATGGTGGTCTAGGGGTGGAGTAGGAAATGGTGAGTTGAGTGAATGGTTTGAGGTAAAGGTAGGTTTGCGACAGGGTTGTGTAATGTCACCATGGCTGTTTAATATGTTTATGGATGGTGTGGTGAGGGAGGTGAAAAGGAGAACTATGGGAAGAGGATTGGGTTTAGTAGGAAAAAATGGTAGAGATTGGGAGTTGAATCAGTTGCTGTTCGCTGATGACACAGCATTGGTGGCGGATTCTGATGAGAAACTGCAGCGGGTAGTCAAAGAGTTTGGTGTGGTTTGTGGAAGGAGGAAACTGAAGGTGAACGTCAATACAAGTAAAGTAATGGTGTGTAATAGGGGAGAGCATAGGGTGAATCTAGATGTGAGGCTGGATGGGGAAATATTGGAACAAGTAGAGTGTTTTAAATATCTAGGAGGAACGATAAGCAGGAGTGGAGGTATGGAAGTGGAGGTAAAACAGAGAGTGTGTGAAGGAAGGAAGGTTTTCGGAGCAATGGGAAGTATGTGGAAGACGAGAAATCTCGCGAGTGAAAGTAAAAAGTGCACTGTATCAAGGAATTGTTGTGCCAACAGTGATGTATGGGGCTGAGACATGGGCTCTGAAGAAAAAGGAGAAAAGAGGGCTGGATGTGATGGAGATGAGCTGCTTGAGGAGTATGTGTGGAGTTACTCGTAGAGACAGATTGAGGAATGAAGAGATACGTAGGAGAGTGGGGCAGCAGGAACATTTGTCAGCCAGAGTGGACAGAAGGGTGCTGAGCTGGTATGGTCATGTTGAACGAATGGGAGATGAAAGGCTTACAAAGAGAATATGTGAGTCAGGTACAAGGGGAGATAGAAGGGCAGGAAGACCCCCATTGAGATGGAGAGACTGTAAGAAAGGCTTTGGATGATAGAGGAATGACTATAGATCAGGCAGGGGAAGTGGTGGTGGACAGGAGTGAATGGAGAATGCTTGTGAATAGTTGAGTGAACACGTCATTTGGAGTAAGGGGTCGGGCGCAAGTTGGACTAGATAATAGTCCATCAGGCGCCTGGCCCGGGGAGACAATTAATATGAAGGGTGTGCCTGGAAGTGTGGTGGGAGGGCTTGTGGCTTTGGCTCCGCTGCATGTCTGCCTGCCGAGATCGGAACCTCTCCGGGTGGTCAGGGGCCGGGGGAGTGCTGGAGCGACCTTGGTAACCCTGGTCTCTGGGTCTTCTCCTGGGTGACCTGGATGTGTGTGAGTTTGTGTTTTTTATCTGTGTTTATTTTTTGTTTTATGTTGTTTTTGTGTTTTCCCTGTTCTTGCTCTGTCTTGAGTCGGCTACCCCCAAAATGGGGATTGGGCCTGAGCATATAGATAGATAGATATATAGATAGATAGATACTTAATGGTGGTCTATGGAGGAGACTAAAACCACAATATATATATATATATATATTAATATAAGTAACACCCCGTTCTTAACATTAATCACCAATTACAAACCCCAATGTACTTGAATAAACTAATGAAAGCATACGGTCCTCCCGGGATTCCAACTCGGGACACCCCACCCAGAACATAAGCACCGAAATAACAAAATACTTAATACCCTTACTTACTTGTTGAAGCGAAGTTGATACCACGGTCGACTTCCAAGCCAGCCGCCGCCTTAAATGTTTGAAGGATTAACTTAAACTTGGGTTTAAAAAGCTCAATTTAATTAATACATTTCGAATGAAGAATATGCTTTAACGGGAGATCTCCACTTGAGGGATTTTTTTCTTGACCCCTTTCTCCCTCATGTTTAGCCCCATTGCTTTTGATACTATAAAACGTTTGCCCCATTAGTTTAGCAATTTTAAGAACTTTCACCCCATATTAAGACCTTTCATGCCATTCAGGTGTCGATTTTATCCTGGCGAGCGATAGCGAGCCTGTAATTTAAGAGGAACCGGCCTTCGGCCGGGAAATTTTTCTACCGAAAAATGTACAAATTTATCTTGAAAGGGACTCAAGGGGGTGTAATTTTAAGCTTGATGGAGGTCTAGGGAACAAACTAAATACCTCCTTAAAATACATCTTTTCTCCATGATCAATATGACTCGTCAGGCAGAATTATTGTATTTCAAGGCACACTTTTTCCCTAGTACCATTATAATATATATATATATATATATATATATATTAGAGATAAAAACTTACATAGAGTTTTATATATATACACAGACCCCGAGGTCCCTACTAGGCAGTCCAGCCTTACAAACTATTTTTATTTTGTTTTATTATACCTTTATTACACATTTATAATACCTAAATTAGGTCTTTATTGTACCTTAACTATACCTTTATTATAGCTTTATTACACCTTTATTAAACCTTTATTATACCTTTAATACACCTTTATCACTCCTTTATTGTATATACCTTTAATATACCTACATCATACTTTTATTAAATCTGTATTATACCTTTAATGAACCTTTATTATACCTGTAATATACCTTTATCACACCTTTACTATAACCTTTCTATCTTTACCCGTGTTTTGATCCAGGGTGTCGCCAAACTCTTTATTGTGAATATACAAGATGGGCTTCACCTTTATTGTGAGTGTACAAGATGGGCTTCACCTGTATTGTGAATATACAAGATGGGCTTCACCTTTATTGTGAATATACAAGATGGGCTTCACCTGTATTGTGAGTGTACAAGATGGGCTTCACCTGTATTGTGAGTGTACAAGATGGGCTTCACCTTTATTGTGAATATACAAGATGGGCTTCACCTTTATTGTGAGTGTACAAGATGGGCTTCACCTGTATTGTGAATATACAAGATGGGCTTCACCTTTATTGTGAATATACAAGATGGGCTTCACCTGTATTGTGAGTGTACAAGATGGGCTTCACCTTTATTGTGAATATACAAGATGGGCTTCACCTTTATTGTGAGTGTACAAGATGGGCTTCACCTGTATTGTGAGTGTACAAGATGGGCTTCACCTTTATTGTGAATATACAAGATGGGCTTCACCTTTATTGTGAATATACAAGATGGGCTTCACCTGTATTGTGAGTGTACAAGATGGGCTTCACCTGTATTGTGAGTGTACAAGATGGGCTTCACCTGTATTGTGAATATACAAGATGGGCTTCACCTTTATTGTGAATGTACAAGATGGGCTTCACCTTTATTGTGAGTGTACAAGATGGGCTTCACCTGTATTGTGAATATACAAGATGGGCTTCACCTTTATTGTGAATATACAAGATGGGCTTCACCTTTATTGTGAATATACAAGATGGGCTTCACCTTTATTGTGAATATACAAGATGGGCTTCACCTGTATTGTGAGTGTACAAGATGGGCTTCACCTGTATTGTGAGTGTACAAGATGGGCTTCACCTGTATTGTGAATATACAAGATGGGCTTCACCTTTATTGTGAATGTACAAGATGGGCTTCACCTTTATTGTGAATGTACAAGATGGGCTTCACCTTTATTGTGAATATACAAGATGGGCTTCACCTTTATTGTGAATGTACAAGATGGGCTTCACCTTTATTGTGAATGTACAAGATGGGCTTCACCTTTATTGTGAATGTACAAGATGGGCTTCACCTGTATTGTGAATGTACAAGATGGGCTTCACCTTTATTGTGAATATACAAGATGGGCTTCACCTTTATTGTGAATATACAAGATGGGCTTCACCTTTATTGTGAATATACAAGATGGGCTTCACCTTTATTGTGAATATACAAGATGGGCTTCACCTTTATTGTGAATATACAAGATGGGCTTCACCTTTATTGTGAATATACAAGATGGGCTTCACCTTTATTGTGAATATACGAGATGGGCTTCACCTTTATTGTGAATATACAAGATGGGCTTCACCTTTCAGTCACCGGGAAGAACAACACACACGTCACTGTTAAGGAGGGCTGGGCGTATTTATTGGCTCATTTATATAAAACAAATTATTACCGGTATCTGTTTTAGTTTCCTCCCTAGACTTCCATCAAGCTTAAAAAGTCACCCCTTAGACCCCCCCTTCAAGATAAATTTGTACATGTTTCGGTAGAAAAATGTCCCGACCCGATGTCCGGTTCCTCCTAAAAATACAGGCTCGCTTTCGCTCGTCAGGAAAAAAACGACACCTAAATGACACGAAAAGTCTTAATATTGACAACGAAAAGGGAGCTAAAGTTCTTATAATCGGCAAAGTAACGGGCTGAACGTCATAAAATCTGAAAACGAATGGGGCTAAACATGAGGGAGAAGGGGGCCCAGAAAACCGGCCCATCTCTTAAGCCGGTGTCACACGCGCGTGTTTTCCGTCAATTTTGCGCTTGTTTTCCGTCAATTTTTACGGGCAATTGTAATCTGACAGCCTTGAAATATCAGTGTCACAATCCTTCAACTACCTTACCTTAAGCCGGTATCACACGAGAGTTTTTATAGTCAACATTCGATGATCAAAAAATGTCTGGCCACATTTCTGGAATATTTTGCACTGGTATCGGAAACTAGATTGATGATAGATGAATTTAGGTGACCGAAATATTGTAAATGTTGACCTCATAAGCTGCCAGACCAGTGTTGAGGATAAATGTTGAGGGAAAAAGCGCTCGTGTGATACCGGCTTTAACGCCTATCTACCTTCGATCTACTTCCCCAGGCCAACGAGAAAAGAACCTCAAAATACTACGAGACCATACTTGCTCATCGAAAATTGCCGGAATAAGCGCTAGTGTGATACCTGCTTTTACCTGAGATAGATTTACGTCCGGCTGAAAATCTCATGACAAAAGGTTGGTCTATTTGTAACTTGCCTATGTTGACTTGATGGAACTTCTCTTTGGTGCTTTACTTTATTTTACATGCAAGAAAAAACGGCCATGTTATTCTTCGGGCGCACGCACACACACCCACACGCACACACACCCACACGCACACACACACATACAGTATATACACACATATATATATACGGTACCGGGTATATTATATACTATAAAGATCTATAATATATATATATAGATAGATATATACGGTATATATACTGTATATATATACAGTAGATACAGTATATATATATATATATATATATATAATATATATATATATTATATATATATATATAATATATATATATATATATATCAGTCTATACCGGTATATATATATATATATATATATATAATAGTATACCGGTATATGATAGACTCTCAGCCATCTAACTAAAGCTCACTTAAGGGGAGATTTCCACTTGAGGGATTATTTTCTTGACCCCTTTCTCCCTCATGTTTAGCCCCATTCCTTTAGATATTTGAAGACGTTCGCCCCATTAGTCTGGTGATTTTAAAGAACTTTCGCCACATTCCTGTCAATTTGAAAACCTTTCGTGTCATTTAGGTACAAATTTATCTTGAAATGGAGTCAAGAGGGTGTATTCTAAACTTGATGGAGGTCTAGGGAACAAACTAAAAATCTCCTTCCCACATGTTTAACCCCTTCTGTACCGGTGACGTCTTTTTCAATTTCCTTCCGGCTATATGTAGACGATTATGTGCAGTTTAAGAAGGATCTGTGGTGGTAAAAAGGGTTCAGTGAGATAGTTCGCAGCCTGTTAATTGCCGGAGGCCCTTTTTAAACTGAATAAACTCGTCTAATAGTTGCCAGAATAAAATACGAAGGTTAGTTCTGAAATAGGGTAGGGGATCGAAGAACAAAAAAATCGAGAACAGAAATAATACATTGATCCGAGAGCGAGAGAG
>CM064535.1:31560879-31621337 GCA_032716605.1 Paralithodes platypus
CTCTCTCTCTCTCTCCCCTTCCACTATTCTTGATATCGGTTTCTACTGTTTGTATACTAGAATTAAGTCCTGACCACCTCGCTTGGATCGTAAGGGCTGTGGGGCCAGTGTATCAAGGTAATTCTATATCTCCAGCTTAGTCTGATCGTCTGGGAGTAACCTTAACCCCTTCAGCACCATGAGGTATTTTTCAGCATATTTTGGTTACCATTAGACGATTTTCTTTAGCTTATAATCTACCTCTGGGCTCAAATGGATAAATACGATCTCAATAAACCCTCTGAATAACATGGGTCCTTATTAAACTGCGTATAATCTCCCTCTCTCTTTGGCTTGTATCTATTCGACCCCATTCAGCCTACTGTTTTAAGACGTTTACCCCCATCCAGGTGTCAATATTTTCCTGGCGAGCGGTAGCGAGCCAGCATATATATATTTTGTGTTAGTTGGCTGAATGGGGCCAAATGGATACAAGTCAGAGAAAGAGAGAAAAGGAGAGAAAGATAAAAAAATGACCCCCCCTTAAAGTATTTGTGTTATTACTTGCCTAATTCACCCCTGCTATAGTCCGTTCATTCTAGGGTAGATGGGACTCGTCAGCCTTGGTCGGCAACTCATCTAGGGGAGACAACCTTATACAACAGGTGGATGGGACCTCCAGTCTTGGTCGGCAACCTGTCAGGAATAAACCTTATACAAATTACCGAAGGGCGACACGCTCATCGGTGCCACTTGCTTGTGGCGAACTCTACAATAGAATAGAATAAAATAGGTTGGCCAGAAATCGTAACCCCTAACCTCTCATGACTCAAAAAGGCCTAGAGTAATCGAGCTAATATTTCTACCACATGGGAAGACTTGGCTAGGGAATAGGTGTGGACATTGACAGCTCATTTGCTCTAGCCCCTGTTTGAGTTACGTTAAGAGGTTACTACGATGCCTAGACCCCATGTGGGTCTTCCTACTGTATCGTAAATTGAACGGACTATACCCCATGTATCGTAAATGCCTATACCTCTATTCCCATGATGTAAATTGAAACGGACTATAGCCCAGGATCGTAAATTGAACGGACTTACACATGTAGGTAATGAACGGCTATACCCAGAATCGTAACTAACGGTCTACCCATGTATCGTAAATGGCCAGACAGTTTAAGCTCCTCGTAAATTGAACTTAGCTATAGACACTAACCCCATGTATTAATTTGAACGGTCGTTCGCCCCATGTATCTTAAATGTGACGGTCTATCCAGGGTTATAATTCGGTTTTATTTAGTGTGGTCACCATATAGTTAAGGGCGAGCATGAAGGTGTGGTATCTGGTAGATTATTGGTTTGGAAGGCTTGTGGTATACCTCATAGGGGGGGGTTTGGGTTACTTTGATACTGATGGTGAATGTTATGGAGGGGTAGGTATATATAGGTTTGGAAGGTGTGGTATATAGGTTATGTTATATAGGTGGTCTTACTATATGAGGTAGAGGTGTGGTATACTATATAGGTTATGGAAGGTGTGGTATACTATATAGGTTTTGGAAGGTGTGGTATATATATAGGTTATGGAAGGTGTGGTATACTATATAGGTTATGGAAGGTGTGGTATATAGTAGGTTATGGAAGGGTGGTATATAGGTTATGGAAGTGTGTATATAGGTTATGGAAGGTGTGGTCTATAGGGTATGGAAGGTGTGGTTAACTATATAGGTTATGGAAGGAGTGGTATTTAGGGTATGGAAGGTGTGGTATATAGGTTATGGAAGGTGTGGTATATAGGTTATGGAAGGTGTGGTATATAGGTTATGGAAGGTGTGGTACTATAGGTTATGGAAGGTGGTTATACTATATAGTCTTACTGGAGGTGTGGTATATAGGTTATGGAAGGTGTGGGATATAGGTTATGGAAGGTGTGGTATATACGTTATGGAAGGTGTGGTATACTATATAGGTTATGGAAGGTGTGGGGATATAGGTATGGAAGGTGTGGTATATAGGTTATGGAAGGGTGTGTGGTATATAGTTATGGAAGGTGTGGTATATAGGTTATGGAAGGTTGTGGTATATAGGTTATGGAAGGTGTGTGGTATCTAGGTTATGGAAGGTGTGGTATATAGGTTATGGAAGGTGTGGTATATAGGTTATGGAAGGTGTGGTATATAGGTTATGGAAGGTGTGGTATACTATATAGGTTATATGGAAGGTGTGGTATATAGGTTATGGAAGGTGTGGGTATATAGGTTATGGAAGGTGTGGTATACTAGGTTATGGAAGGTGTGGGTATATAGGTTATGGAAGGTGTGGTATACTATATAGGTTATGGAAGGTGTGGTATATAGGTTATGGAAGGTGTGGTATAGGTTATGGAAGGGGTGGTATACTATATAGGTTATGGAAGGTGTGGTATATAGGTTATGGAAGTGTGTGGTATCTATATAGGTATGGAGTGTATATAGGTTATGGAAGGTGTGGTATATAGGTTATGGAAGGTGTGGTATATAGGTTATGGAAGGTGTGGTATATAGGTTATGGAAGGTGTGGTATATAGGTTATGGAAGGTTGTGGTTACTATATAGGTTATGGAAGGTGTGGTATATAGGTTATGGAAGGTGTGGTATATAGGTTATGGAAGGTGTGGTATACTATATAGGTTATGGAAGGTGTGGGTATATAGGTTATGGAAGGTGTGGTATATAGGTTATGGAAGGTGTGGTATACTATATAGTTATGGAAGGTGTGGTATATAGGTTATGGAAGGTGTGGTATATAGGTTATGGAAGGTGTGGTATACTAGGTTATGGAAGGTGTGGTATATAGGTTATGGAAGGTGTGGTATATAGGTTATGGAAGGTGTGGTATACTATAGGTTATGGAAGGTGTGGTATATAGGTTATGGAAGGTGTGTGGTATATAGGTGATGGAAGGTGTGGTATATAGGTTATGGAAGGTGTTGGTATATAGGTTATGGAAGGTGTGGTATATAGGTTATGGAAGGTGTGGTATATAGGTTATGGAAGGTTGTATATAGGTTATGGAAGGTGTGGTATACTATATAGGTTATGGAAGGTGGGTATATAGGTTATGGAAGGTGTGGTATATAGGTTATGGAAGGTGTGGTATATGGTTATGGAAGGTGTGGTATACTATTAGGTTATGGAAGGTGTGGTATATAGGTTATGGAAGGTGTGGTATATAGGGTTATGGAAGGTGTGTATATAGGTTATGGAAGGTGTGGTATAGGTTATGGAAGGTGTGGTATATAGGTTATGGAAGGTGTGGTATATATATAGGTTATGGAAGGTGTGGTATATAGGTTATGGAAGGTGTGGTATATAGGTTATGGAAGGTGTGGTATATATAGGTTATGGAAGGTGTGGTATATATATAGGTTATGGAAGGTGTGTATATAGGTATGGAAGGTGTGGTATATAGGTATGGAAGGTGTGGTATATAGGTTATGGAAGGTGTGGTATATATAGGTTATGGAAGGTGTGGTATATAGGTTATGGAAGGTGTGGTATATAGGTTATGGAAGGTGTGGTATATACTATATGGTTATGAAGGTGTGGTATACTATATAGGTTATGGAAGGTGTGGTATATAGGTTATGCAAGGTGTGGAATATAGGTTATGGAAGGTGTGCAATATGGCTTATGGACGGTGTGGTATACTATAGGTTATGGAAGGTGTGGTATATAGGTTATGGAAGGTTGTGGTATACTATATAGGTTATGGAAGGTGTGGTATATAGGTTATGGAAGGTGTGGTATATAGGTTATGGAAGGTGTGGTATATAGGTTATGGAAGGTGTGGTATATAGGTTATGGAAGGTGTGGTATATAGGTTATGGAAGGTGTGGTATATAGGTTATGGAAGGTGTGGTATATAGGTTATGGAAGGTGTGGTATATAGGTTATGGAAGGTGTGGTATATAGGTTATGGAAGGTGTGGTATATAGGTTATGGAAGGTGTGGTATACTATATAGGTTATGGAAGGTGTGGGATATAGGTTATGGAAGGTGTGGTATATAGGTTATGGAAGGTGTGGTATATAGGTTATGGAAGGTGTGGTATATAGGTTATGGAAGGTGTGGTATACTATATAGGTTATGGAAGGTGTGGTATACTATATAGGTTATGGAAGGTGTGGTATACTATATAGGTTATGGAAGGTGTGGTATATAGGTTATGGAAGGTGTGGTATATAGGTTATGGAAGGTGTGGTATATAGGTTATGGAAGGTGTGGTATATAGGTTATGGAAGGTGTGGTATATAGGTTATGGAAGGTGTGGTATATAGGTTATGGAAGGTGTGGTATACTATAGGTTATGGAAGGTGTGTGGTATACTATATAGGTTATGGAAGGTGTGGTATATAGGTTATGGAAGGTGTGGTATATAGGTTATGGAAGGTGTGTATATAGGTTATGGAAGGTGTGGTATATATAGGTTATGGAAGGTGTGGTATATAGGTTATGGAAGGTGTGGTATATAGGTTATGGAAGGTGTGGTATATAGTTATGGAAGGTGTGGTATATAGGTTATGGAAGGTGTGGTATATAGGTTATGGAAGGTGTGGTATCTATAGGTTATGGAAGGTGTGTGGTATACTATAGGTTATGGAAGGTGTGGTATATAGGTTATGGAAGGTGTGGTATATAGGTTATGGAAGGTGTGGTATACTATATAGGTTATGGAAGGTGTGGTATATAGGTTATGGAAGGTGTGTGGTATACTATATAGGTTATGGAAGGTGTGGTATATATAGGTTATGGAAGGTGTGGTATATAGGTATGGAAGGTGTGGTATATAGGTTATGGAAGGTGTGGTATATATAGGTTATGGAAGGTGTGTGGTATATATAGGTTATGGAAGGTGTGGTATAGGTTATGGAAGGTGTGGTATATAGGTTATGGAAGGTGTGTATCTATATAGGTTATGGAAGGTGTGGTATACTATATAGGTTATGGAAGGTGTGGTATATAGGTTATGGAAGGTGTGGTATATAGGTTATGGAAGGTGTGGTATATAGGTTATGGAAGGTGTGGTGCTAGGTTATGGAAGGTGTGGTATATAGGTTATGGAAGGTGTGTGGTATATAGGTTATGGAAGGTGTGGTATATAGGTTATGGAAGGTGTGGTATAATATAGGTTATGGAAGGTGTTTATGGAAGGTGTGGTATATAGGTTATGGAAGGTGTGGTATATAGGTTATGGAAAGTGTGGTGTATAGGTTATGGAAGGTGTGGTATACTATATAGGTTATGGAAGGTGTGGGTATATAGGTTATGGAAGGTGTGTGGTATATAGGTTATGGAAGGTGTGGTATATAGGTTATGGAAGGTGTGGTATACTATATAGGTTAGGGAAGGTGTGGTATACTAGTTATGGAAGGTGTGGTATATTAGGTTATGGAAGGTGTGGTATATAGGTTATGGGAGGTTGTGGTATATATAGGTTATGGAAGGTGTGGTATACTATATAGGTTATGGAAGGTTGTGGTATATAGGTTATGGAAGGTGTGGTATATAGGTTATGGAAGTGTGGTATATATAGGTTATGGAAGGTGTGGTATACTATATAGGTTATGGAAGGTGTGGTATATAGGTTATGGAAGGTTGTGGTATATAGGTTATGGAAGGTGTGGTATATATAGGTTATGGAAGGTGTGGTATATAGGTTATGGAAGGTGTGGTTATATAGGTTATGGAAGGTGTGGTATATAGGTTATGGAAGGTGTGGATCTATATAGGTTATGGAAGGTGTGTGGTATATATAGGTTATGGAAGGTGTGGTATACTATATAGGTTATGGAAGGTGTGGTATATAGGTTATGGAAGGTGTGGTATATATATAGGTTATGGAAGGTGTGGTATATAGGTTATGGAAGGTGTGGTATATAGGTTATGGAAGGTGGTGGTATACATATAGGTTATGGAAGGTGTGGTATATAGGTTATGGAAGGTGTGGTATATAGGTTATGGAAGGTGTGGTATACTATATAGGTTATGGAAGGTGTGGTATATAGGTTATGGAAGGTGTGGTGGTATACTATATAGGTTATGGAAGGTGTGGTATATAGGTTATGGAAGGTGTGGTATATATAGGTTATGGAAGGTGTGGTACTAGATAGGTTATGGAAGGTGTGGTATATAGGTTATGGAAGGTGTGGTATATAGGTTATGGAAGGTGTGGTATATAGGTTATGGAAGGTGTGGTATATATAGGTTATGGAAGGTGTGGTATACTATCTATAGGTTATGGAAGGTGTGGGTATATAGGTTATGGAAGGTGTGGTATATAGGTTATGGAAGGTGTGGTATACTATATAGGTTATGGAAGGTGTGGTATATAGGTTATGGAAGGTGTGGTATATAGGTTATGGAAGGTGTGGTATATAGGTTATGGAAGGTGTGGTATACTATATAGGTTATGGAAGGTGTGGTATATAGGTTATGGAAGGTGGTGGTATACTATATAGGTTATGGAAGGTGTGGTATATAGGTTATGGAAGGTGTGGTATATAGGTTATGGAAGGTGTGTGCTATAGGTTATGGAAGGTGTGGTATACTATAGGTTATGGAAGGTGTGGTATATAGGTTATGGAAGGTGTGGTATATAGGTTATGGAAGGTGTGGTTTATATAGGTTATGGAAGGTGTGGTATACTAGGTTATGGAAGGTGTGGTATATAGGTTATGGAAGGTGTGGTATATAGGTTATGGAAGGTGTGGTATAGGTTATGGAAGGTGTGGTATATAGGTTATGGAAGGTGTGGTATACTATATAGGTTATGGAAGGTGTGGTATATAGGTTATGGAAGGTGTGGTATTAGGTTATGGAGGGTGTGGTATGTATGGAAGGTGTGGTATATAGGTTATGGAAGGTGTGGTATATAGGTTATGGAAGGTGTGGTATATAGGTTATGGAAGGTGTGGTATACTATATAGGTTATGGAAGGTGTGTGGTATTTCGGTTATGGAAGGTGTGGTATACTATATAGGTTATGGAAGGTGTGGTATATAGGTTATGGAAGGTGTGGTATACTATATAGGTTATGGAAGGTGTGGTATATATGTTTAGGTTATGGAAGGTGTGGTATACTATATAGGTTTATGGAAGGTGTTGGATACTATATAGGTTATGGACTTGTGGAAGGTTTGTGGTGGTAGTATATAGGTTATGGAAGGTGTGGTATACTATATAGGTTATGGAAGGTGTGGTATATAGGTAGGAAGGTGTGGTATATAGGTTATGGAAGGTGTGGTATATAGGTTATGGAAGGTGTGTATACTTATAGGTATGGAAGGTGTGGTATATAGGTTATGGAAGGTGTGGTATATAGGTTATGGAAGGTTGTGGTGTGCTGAAGGTGTGGTATATAGGTTATGGAAGGTGTGGTATATAGGTTATGGAAGGTGTGGTATACTATATAGGTTATGGAAGGTGTGGTATATAGGTTATGGAAGGTGTGGTATACTATATAGGTTTATGGAAGGTGTGGTATATAGGTTATGGAAGGTGTGGTATACTATAGAGGTTATGGAAGGTGTGTGGTATATAGGTTATGGAAGGTGTGGTACTATATAGGTTATGGAAGGTGTGGTATATAGGTTATGGAAGGTGTGGTATATAGGTTATGGAAGGTGTGGTATATAGGTTATGGAAGGTGTGGGTATACTATATAGGTTATGGAAGGTGTGGTATATAGGTTATGGAAGGTGTGGTATACTATAGGTTATGGAAGGTGTGGTATATAGGTTATGGAAGGTGTGTATATAGGTTATGGAAGGTGTGGCTATATAGGTTATGGAAGGTGTGGGTATACTATAGTTATGGAAGGTGTGGTATATAGGTTATGGAAGGTGTGGTATACTATATAGGTTATGGAAGGTGTGGTATATAGGTTATGGAGGTGTGGTATATAGGTTATGGAAGGTGTGGTATATAGGTTATGGAAGGTGTGGTATACGGGTTATGGAAGGTGTGGGTATATAGGTTATGGAAGGTGTGGTATAGTATATAGGTTATGGAAGGTGTGGTATATAGGTTATGGAAGGTGTGGTATATAGGTTATGGAAGGTGTGGTATACTATATAGGTTATGGAAGGTGTGGTATACTAGGTTATGGAAGGTGTGGTATACTAGGTTATGGAGGTGTTGGTACTATATGTTAGGAAGGTGTGGTATACTAGGTTATGGAAGGTGTGGTATACTAGGTTATGGAAGGTGTGGTATATAGGTTATGGAAGGTGTGGTATATAGGTTATGGAAGGTGTGGTATATAGGTTATGGAAGGTGTGGTATATAGGTTATGGAAGGTGTGGTATACTATATAGGTTATGGAAGGTGTGGTATACTTATAGGTTATGGAAGGTGTGGTATATATAGGTTATGGAAGGTGTGGTATACTATAGGTTATGGAAGGTGTGGTATATAGGTTATGGAAGGTGTGGTATATATAGGTTAGGAAGGTGTGGTATATAGGTTATGGAAGGTGTGGTATATATTATGGAAGGTGTGGTATATAGGTTATGGAAGGTGTGGTATATAGGTTATGGAAGGTGTGGTATATATAGGTTATGGAAGGTGTGGTATATAGGTTATGAAGGTGTGGGTATATAGGTTATGGAAGGTGTGGTATATAGGTATGGAAGGTGTGGTTATATAGGTTATGGACGGTGTGGTTATATAGGTTATGGAAGGTGTGGTATATATATAGGTTATGGAAGGGTGTGTATACTATATAGGGTATGGAAGGTGTGGTATATAGGTTATGGAAGGTGTGGTATATATATAGGTTCTGGAAGTGTGGTATATAGGTTTATGGAAGGTGTGGTATACTATATAGGTTATGGAAGGTGTGGTACTATAGGTTATGGAAGGTGTGGTATATCGGTTATGGAAGTGGTATAGGTTCTGGAAGGTGTGGTATATAGGTTCTGGAGTGTGGTATATAGGTTATGGAAGGTGTGGTATCTATATAGGTTTATGGAAGGTGTGGTATATAGGTTATGGAAGGTGTGGTATATAGGTTATGGAAGGTTGTGGTATCTAGGTTATGGAAGGTGTGGTATACTATATAGGTTATGGAAGTGTGGTATATAGGTTATGGGAAGGTGTGGTATATACTATATAGGTTTATGGAAGGTGTGGTTATATAGGTTATGGAAGGGGTTGGTATATAGGTTATGGAAGGTGTGGTATATAGGTTATGGAAGGTGTGGTATACTATATAGGTTATGGAAGGTGTGGTATACTATATAGGTTATGGAAGGTGTGGTATATAGGTTATGGAAGGGTGTGGTATATAGGTTATGGAAGGTGTGGTATACTATAGGTTATGGAAGGTGTGGTATACTATATAGGTTATGGAAGGTGTGGTATATAGGTTATGGAAGGTGTGGTATATAGGTATGGAAGGTGTGGTATATGGGTTATGGAAGGTGTGGATATAGGTTATGGAAGGTGTGTATATAGGTTATGGAAGGTTGTGGTATAAGGTTATGGGAAGGTGTGGTATATAGGTTTATGGAAGGTGTGGTATACTATATAGGTTATGGAAGGTGTGGTATATAAGGTTATGGAAGGTTGGGTATATAGGGTTATGGAAGGTGGTGGTGTATTAGGTTATGGAAGGTGTGGTATATAGGTTATGGAAGGTGTGGTATGTACTATATAGGTTATGGAAGGTGGTATATATAGGTTATGGAAGGTGTGGTATATAGGTTATGGAAGGTGTGGTATACTATATAGGTTATGGAAGGTGTGGTATTATAGGTTATGGAAGGTGTGGTATACTATATAGGTTATGGAAGTGTGTGGTATTATAGGTTATGGAAGGTGTGGTATACTATATAGGTTATGGAAGGTGTGGTATATAGGTTATGGAAGGGTGTGGTATATAGGTATGAAGGTGTGGTATACTATATAGGTTATGGAAGGTCGGTATATAGGTTCTGGAAGGTGTGGTATACTATATAGGTTATGGAAGTGTGGTATATAGGTTATGGCAGGTGTGGTATACTATAGGTTTGGAAGGTGTGGTATATAGGTTATGGAAGGTGTGGTATATAGGTTATGGAAGGTGTTGTATATATGGAAGGTGTGTACTGGAAGGTGTGGTATATAGGTTATGAAGGTGTGGTCACTCTAGGTTATGGAAGGTGTGGTATATAGGTTATGGAAGGTGTGGTATATAGGTTATGGAAGGTGTGGTATATAGGTTATGGAAGGTGTGGTATACTATATAGGTTATGGAAGGTGTGGTATATAGGTTATGGAAGGTGTGGTATATAGGTTATGGAAGGTGTGGTATATAGGTTATGGAAGGTGTGGTATATAGGTTATGGAAGGTGTGGTATATAGGTTATGGAAGGTGTGGTATATAGGTTATGGAAGGTGTGGTATAGGTTATGGAAGGTGGTATATAGGTTATGGAAGGTGTGGTATACTATATAGGTTATGGAAGGTGTGGTATATAGGTTATGGAAGGTGTGGTATACTATATAGGTTATGGAAGGTGTGGTATACTATATAGGTTATGGAAGGTGTGGTATACTATATAGGTTATGGAAGGTGTGGTATATAGGTTATGGAAGGTGTGGTATATAGGTTATGGAAGGTGTGGTATACTATATAGGTTATGGAAGGTGTGGTATATAGGTTATGGAAGGTGTGGTATACTATAGGTTATGGAAGGGTGTGGTATACTATATAGGTTATGGAAGGTGTGGTATATAGGTTATGGAAGGTGTGGTATACTATATAGGTTATGGAAGGTGTGGTATATAGGTTATGGAAGGTGTGGTATACTATATAGGTTATGGAAGGTGTGGTATATAGGTTATGGAAGGTGTGGTATATAGGTTATGGAAGGTGTGGTATACTATATAGGTTATGGAAGGTGTGGTATACTATATAGGTTATGGAAGGTGTGGTATATAGGTTATGGAAGGTGTGGTATACTATATAGGTTATGGAAGGTGTGGTATATAGGTTATGGAAGGTGTGGTATATAGGTTATGGAAGGTGTGGTATATAGGTTATGGAAGGTGTGGTATACTATATAGGTTATGGAAGTGTGGTATATAGGTTATGGAAGGTGTGGTATATAGGTTATGGAAGGTGTGGTATATAGGTTATGGAAGGTGTGGTATACTATATAGGTTATGGAAGGTGTGGTATATAGGTTATGGAAGGTGTGGTATATAGGTTATGGAAGGTGTGGTATATAGGTTATGGAAGGTGTGGTATACTATATAGGTTATGGAAGGTGTGGTATATAGGTTATGGAAGGTGTGGTATACTATATAGGTTATGGAAGGTGTGGTATATAGGTTATGGAAGGTGTGGTATATAGGTATGGAAGGTGTGGTATATAGGTTATGGAAGGTGTGGTATACTATATAGGTTATGGAAGGTGTGGTATATAGGTTATGGAAGGTGTGGTATATAGGTTATGGAAGGTGTGGTATATAGGTTATGGAAGGTGTGGTATATAGGTTATGGAAGGTGTGGTATATAGGTTATGGAAGGTGTGGTATATAGGTTATGGAAGGTGTGGTATACTATATAGGTTATGGAAGGTGTGGTATATAGGTTATGGAAGGTGTGGTATATAGGTTATGGAAGGTGTGGCTATACTATATAGGTTATGGAAGGTGTGGTATATAGGTTATGGAAGGTGTGTATATAGGTTATGGAAGGTGTGGTGTATATAGGTATGGAAGGTGTGGTATATAGGTTATGGAAGGTGTGGTATATAGGTTATGGAAGGTGTGGTATATAGGTTATGGAAGGTGTGGTATACTATATAGGTTATGGAAGGTGTGGTATATAGGTTATGGAAGGTGTGGTATATAGGTTATGGAAGGTGTGGTATATAGGTTATGGAAGGTGTGGTATATAGGTTATGGAAGGTGTGGTATACTATATAGGTTATGGAAGGTGTGGTATATATAGGTTATGGAAGGTGTGGTATATAGGTTATGGAAGGTGTGGTATATAGGTTATGGAAGGTGGGTATACTATATAGGTTATGGAAGGTGTGGTATATAGGTTATGGAAGGTGTGGTATATAGGTTATGGAAGGTGTGGTATATAGGTTATGGAAGGTGTGGTATATAGGTTATGGAAGGTGTGGTATATATAGGTTATGGAAGGTGTGGTATATAGGTTATGGAAGGTGTGGTATATAGGTTATGGAAGGTGTGGTATATAGGTTATGGAAGGTGTGGTATACTATATAGGTTATGGAAGGTGTGGTATATAGGTTATGGAAGGTGTGGTGTATAGGTTATGGAAGGTGTGGTATATAGGTTATGGAAGGTGTGGTATATAGGTTATGGAAGGTGTGGTATACTATATAGGTTATGGAAGGTGTGGTATACTATATAGGTTATGGAAGGTGTGGTATATAGGTTATGGAAGGTGTGGTATATAGGTTATGGAAGGTGTGGTATACTATATAGGTTATGGAAGGTGTGGTATATAGGTTATGGAAGGTGTGGTATATAGGTTATGGAAGGTTTTGTATATAGGTTATGGAAGGTGTGGTATATAGGTTATGGAAGGTGTGGTGTATAGGTTATGGAAGGTGTGGTATATAGGTTATGGAAGGTGTGGTATATAGGTTATGGAAGGTGTGGTATATAGGTTATGGAAGGTGTGGTATATATAGGTTATGGAAGGTGTGGTATATAGGTTATGGAAGGTGTGGTATACTATATAGGTTATGGAAGGTGTGGTATATAGGTTATGGAAGGTGTGGTATATAGGTTATGGAAGGTGTGGTATACTATATAGGTTGTGAACATTAAACTAGTGTGTTATAAGTATCAAATTTGGTGACCGGTCAACTCAACCAGTAGACCATTTCAACCAGTAGCTCTCAACCAGTACCAAATCAACCAATACGGTTAGGTTAGGTTAGGTTAGTACTATATTTTGGCACTGGTTTGGTTGGTCTTGGTTGATTTGGCACTGGTTGAGAGCTACTGGTTGAAATGTCCGGGAACCATCAAATTTGTCTTCCTCCTGTGTGTAGGCCTCCTTGGTGTAGGGGTATAAACCTTTGAAATATGCCTTGAAACTTGTGGCATTTATGTTATGAAACTTGTGGTATATATATATATATATATTTTTTTTTTTTTCTATATTCCAACTACTCCCACTCGGGCATAGGCTGAGAGCCTGTACATTCCACCGCTCAACACGGTGAAGCCCGTGAGGTCTTGTTCCAGTCTGGGGAGTGAGACATGTGAAGCATCCATCATGGCTCGAAGCAGCTCCATCTCTGAAGCGGCCGGTTGCTTCGCTCAAGTGCTTCACCGTCTTACACTCCAGACTCAGACCCTCACTCTCAGAACGCCACCTATTGAGCAGGGTATGTGGTGTCCCGAGTTCGAATCCCGGGAGGACCATATGCTTTCATTAGTTTATTTAAGTACATTGGTGTTTGTTATGGATGGTTAATATAGGTTATGCAACTTGTGGTAGATAGGGTATGTGGTGTCCCGAGTTCGAATCCCGGGAGGACCATATGCTTTCATTAGTTTATTTAAGTACATTGGTGTTGTGGTATATATATATATGGACTTCAAAACTGGTGTGTTATATAAGTATCAAATTTAGAAGTTGAAATAGTTGCAGAAAATAATATACTGAAGGTGAAACAGATGATAGTGGTAGCATTGGATGGTGGTATGGCTATGTTGTTGTTGTTTGTCTTTGTTACGGGCTGTGGGATTATGATGTAGGTCCGATATGTCGCTTGACATTCCTATTTTGACGATATTATGCAGATTAGGAAGGATCTGTGGTAGTTAAAAGGGTTGGTTGAGATAGTTGGAAGCCATAGTATTGCTGGAGATCTTTCCTAAGCTGAATAAAATCGATTCAGAGTAGCCAAACTGGAAGAAAAAAGACGTAGCTGGTACTGAAAGGGTTAAATACTATATTATACAAAGTACTTTAGACGAAATTAGCTTTTAGTATATATTTAGGAACACCCCGTTCTTAACATTAAGGGGGTGACCTATTTTTGTTCTGGCCTTTTCTATCTTTCTCTGGCTTGTATCCATACAGCCTACTGTTTTAAGACGTTTATCCCCATCCAGGTGTCAATTTTTTACTGGTGAGCGGTAGCGAGCCAGCATATTTTTTATTTTTATTTGACAGCAGGCTAAATTTGTACATTTTTCGATAGAAAAATGTTTCCGGCGAAGCCGGATTTCTTCATATAATGCTGGCTCGCTATCGCTCGCCGGGAAGAAATCGACACCTAGATGGGGATAAACGTCTTAAAATAGTTGGCTGAATGGGGCCGAATGGATACAAGCCAGAGAAAGAGAGAAAAGGACAGAAATAACAAAAAGCAGGTCACCCCCCTTAATCCTCCATTACAAACCCCAATGCACCTGAGTAAATTAATGAAAGCGTATGTTTCTCCCGGGATTAGAACTCGGGACACATTATATTATATCCCATACTCTCATAAGTTTACTAACCACACCAATACCAGGCGATATATCTAGTTTGATAACAGTAAATGGACTGTGGTATTCAATGGGTAACTCTTTAAGGTGTCCCAGTCTCATTTTAAATAAGATGCCCTCTATACATACAGTACATAGTCATACTATATACACATACATGCAAACAAAATTATATATATATATATATATATATATATATATATATATATATAGAGAGAGAGAGAGAGAGAGAGAGAGAGAGAGAGACAGAGAGAGAGAGAGAGAGAGAGAGAGAGAGAGAGAAGAATAGAATAGAATAGAATGAGGTAGTGAAAAAAAGAAAAAAAAATCCAAAGTAACCATGACTAGGAGCGCACGAGTCAGCCAGTCCGGAGCAAGCAATGACAGTCCACTCCATCATCAGGGTGTGACTGGTGAGCTGGTGTGACATGTGGGGACCAGTGCCATATATAACCCACACCACCACAGCTTATAACCACACACCACTCTGTCTAAATCAGTGGGGGGGGGGGGGGGGGGTTGGATCTAACGGTGCTGCGTCAACTCAAAACTTATGGCGATTTCAAGTTACCCCTTTTTGTAAATCATCGTGACAATAATCTAATCTAATCACCATAGCTTATAACCACACCACTCTGTCTTAATCAGGTAGTAGTAGTAGTAGTAGTAGAGAGAGAGCGCGATAGAGAGAATTCACAGCAATTTACCATCAGCTGGGAGGGAAAATAAAACAGGGTATAGCCTAGTTTAAAAAAAAAAAAAAAAAAAAAAATTTGGTAACACAAATAAACTGGCTATAATAGTCTTATCTATCTATCTATCTATTTACTCAGGCCCAATCCCCACTTTTTTTTTTTTGTTTTTTTTTTTTTAACTTGCGCCCGACCCCTTCCCCTAGTAAAGGCCGGTAACCTCTTGTGGGGGCGTCACATCGATTGCGTAACCAGCCGGCCCAACAGTATTTTGTGCAACCGAGGTGGGTCAGTGCAGTTGTGAGCCATAATAGTTACGCAGCCATTGGAATCTATATTAAAGGGGGATGGGCGTATTTATTTCCTAGTTTATCTATTTTGTTATCCTTTTTTTTTGTTTAGTTCCTTCCGTAGACCTCCATCAAGCTTACAAAAAATACCCCCCCCCCCCCCAAGACCCTCTTTCAAGATATATTTGTACACTTTTCGATAGAAAAATATTCCGGCCAAAGGCCGGTTTCTCTGAAATGGGGGCTTACTTTATGTATCTATATATTTATTTGTGTTCTCATTATACTCTTAGTTTCCTCCCTAGACCTCCAACAAGCTACACACACACACACACACACACACACACACACACACACACACACACAATCACACACACACACACACACACACACACACACACACACACACACACACACACACCTCAATCTCTCTTGCCTTCCGTTCCGTCACTCCGTCAGCAGCGATGAGTTCCGGACGTTGGGTAGAAACGATCGGACCCAGGGTTAAGGCGTCGGAGTTATTAATGTTTCCGATCCTGGGGGTGGTTAGGGGGGGGGGGGAGCCGAAGTGACAGTACTATACTAGCTATCTATCTATCTATCTATCTATCTATCTATTGCCTGACACCGTGATCCCCTCAGCTATGGGGTATTGTGCCTGAGTATATAGGCTACATGCATACATACATACATACATACATACATACATACATATACATTATCCAGAATACTAAAAATTGACACCATAGGAATGAAAGGGCTAAAAGGGGTGTGGGAGAATTAGATTTAATAAGTCAATAAGGAGATATCTAAGAGAGAGAGAGAGAGAGAGAGAGAGAGAGAGAGAGAGAGAGAGAGAGAGAGAGAGAGAGAGAGAGAGAGAGAGTTGCGTAAGACGGTGGTGATTGTGTAAGATGGTGAGGGATTGTAAGAGTAGGTGGTGATTGCAAGAGAGTGGGGATTGTAGTAGAGAGAGTGGGGATTGTAGTAAAGAGGGTGGTGATTGTAGTAGAGAGGGTGGTGATTGTGGTAGAGTTTGGTGATTGTAGTAGAGAGGGTGGTGATTGTAGTAAAGAGGTTGGCGATTGTAGTAGAGAGGGTGGTGATTGTAGTAGAGAGGGTGGTGATTGTTAGTAGAGAGGGTGGTGATTGTAGTAGAGAGGGTGGTGATTGTAAGAGAGGGTGGTGATTGTAGTAAAGAGTGGGGATTGTAGTAGAGAGGGTGGTGATTGTGGTAGAGAGGGTGGTGATTGTAGTAGAGAGGGTGGTGATTGTAGTAGAGAGGGTGGTGATTGTAGTAGAGAGGGTGGTGATTGTGGTAGAGAGGGTGGTGATTGTAGTAGAGAGGGTGGTGATTGTGGTAGAGGGTGGTGATTGTAGTAGAGAGGGTGGTGATTGTGGTAGAGTTTGGTGATTGTAGTAGAGAGGGTGGTGATTATAGTAAAGAGGTTGGCGATTGTAAGAGAGGGTGGTGATTGTAGTAGAGAGGGTGGTGATTGTAGTAGAGAGGGTGGTGATTGTAAGAGAGGGTGGTGATTGTAGTAGAGAGGGTGGTGATTGTAGTAGAGAGGGTGGTGATTGTTAGTAGAGAGGGTGATGATTGTTAGTAGGGAGGGTGGTGATTGTAGTAGAGAGGGTGGTGATTGTAAGAGAGGGTGGTGATTGTAGTAAAGAGAGTGGGGATTGTGGTAGAGAGGGTGGTGATTGTAGTAGAGAGGGTGGTGATTGTAGTAGAGAGGGTGGTGATTGTAGTAGAGAGGGTGGTGATTGTAGTAGAGAGGGTGGTGATTGTAGTAGAGAGGGTGGTGATTGTGGTAGAGAGGGTGGTGATTGTAGTAGAGAGGGTGGTGATTGTGGTAGAGAGGGTGGTGATTGTAGTAGAGAGGGTGGTGATTGTGGTAGAGGGTGGTGATTGTAGTAGAGAGGGTGGTGATTGTAGTAAAGAGGGTGGTGATTGTAGTAGAGAGGGTGGTGATTTTTAGTAGAGAGGGTGGTGATTGTAGTAGAGAGGGTGGTGATTGTAGTAGAGAGGGTGGTGATTGTAGTAGAGTGGTGTTGATTGTAGTAGAGAGGGTGGTGATTGTAGTAGAGAGGGTGGTGATTGTTAGTAGAGAGGGTAGTGATTGTAGTAGAGTGGTGTTGATTGTAGTAGAGAGGGTGGTGATTGTAGTAGAGAGGGTCGTGATTGTAGTAGAGAGGGTGGTGATTGTAGTAGAGAGGGTGGTGATTGTTAGTAGAGAGGGTAGTGATTGTAGTAGAGAGGGTGGTGATTGTAGTAGAGTGGTGTTGATTGTAGTAGAGAGGGTGGTGATTGTAGTAGAGGGTGGTGATTGTAGTAGAGAGGGTGGTGATTGTAAGAGTGTGGTGATTGTAGCAGAGAGGGTGGTGATTGTATTAGAGAGGGTGGTGATTGTAGTAGAGAGTGTGGTGATTGTAGTAGAGGGTGGTGATTGTAGTAGAGAGGGTGGTGATTGTAAGAGAGTGTGGTGATTGTAGTAGAGTGGTGTTGATTGTAGTAGAGAGGGTGGTGATTGTAGTAGAGAGGGTGGTGATTGTAGTAGAGAGGGTGGTGATTGTAGTAGAGAGGGTGGTGATTGTAGTAGAGGGTGGTGATTGTAGTAGAGGGTGGTGATTGTAGTAGAGAGGGTGGAGATTGTAAGAGTGGTGATTGTAGTAAAGAGGGTGGTGATTGTAGTAGAGTGGTGTTGATTGTAGGAGAGAGGGTGGTGATTGTAGTAGAGAGGGTGGTGATTGTAGTAGAGAGGGTGGTGATTGTTAGTAGAGAGGGTAGTGATTGTAGTAGAGGGGTGGTGATTAGTAAAGAGGGTGGTGATTGTTGTAGAGAGGGTGGTGATTGTTAAAGAGTAGTGATTGTAGAGAGTAGTGTCGATTGTAGTGTGGGTTGTTGATTTTTAGTAGAGAGGGTGGTGATTGTTAGTAGAAAGAGTAGTGATTGTAGTAGAGTGGTGTTGATTGTAGTGTGGGTTGTCGGGCCGTTGTCGGGATGAAGGTAAACAATGTGCACCAATTAGCGGACTGTGTGATGGATACGGTGGTCGACCCGGGTAGAGAGCCAAGCGTTACAGAGATCGGCCAACCTCCGCCATATTGGTACCCTATAGTAACAGATCGACCAACCTCCGCCATCTTGGTACCCTATAAAACAGAGATCGACCAACCTCAGCCATCTTGGTACCGTATAGTAACAGATCTACCAACATCCGCCATATTGGTACCCTATAGTAACAGAGATCGACCAACCTCCGCCATATTGGTACCCTATAGTAACAGATCGAACCACCTCCGCTATCTTGGTACCCTATAGTAACAGATCGACCAACCTCAGCCATCTTGGTACCCTATAGTAACAGAGATCGGCCAACCTCCGCCATCTTGGTACCCTATAAAACAGAGATCGACCAACCTCAGCCATCTTGGTACCCTATAGTAACAGAGATCGGCCAACCTCCGCCATCTTGGTACCCTATGGTAACAGATCGGCCAACCTCCGCCATCTTGGTACCCTACAGTAGCAGAGATCGACCAACCTCCGCCATCTTGGTACCCTATAGTAACAGAGATCGACCAACCTCCGCTTCATATCCATTTATCGGATACTGGATATTAATCTTATCATTTACTGTACCCAAGACGAATTGATTGTTACAAGTTCGCATCATCCAGTTTTGTCTCAGTTTAGCTCATGTTTTTATACGATATTTCCTCCTATAATGGCAACTACTAGGCGATTTTGTTCAGGTTACGAAGGACGTCTACCGATTAAAAGGTGTCAGACTTTCTCAATTGATATTGACAAAGAAATAGGGCGAACGTATTTAGAATCGCCTAACTAATGGGCCGACCGTCTTAAAATATGAAAACTAAAGGAGCTAACATGAGGGAGAAGGGGAACCAGAACAACCAACCTTCCCCACCTTTAAGGGGAGATGGTTCACTTTTTGGGCGATTTTTGTATGTATTCATTATTTTCTAGTTTCCTCCCTAGACCTCCATCAAATGTAAAAAATACATCCATTAGATCCCCTTTCTAGATGAATTTTTACATTTTTCGGTAGAAAAATGTTCCGACCTAAGGCCGGTTCTTCCAACAGTACAGGCTCACTATCGTTCGCCAGGGAAAAAATCGACACCTAAATAGCACGAAAAGTCTAAATATTGACGAAGAAATGGGGCGAAAGGTCTTAAAATCAACTAAATAATGGGGCAAACATCTTAACATCTGAAAACTAATGGGGCTAAACATGAGGGAGAAGGGGGACCAGAACAACCAACCTTTCCCCTCTTTAAAGGATGGATTGCCACGAGCCTGATGTTAAGGGGGCAGTACTCGCTTTTTATGGACCCCCATCTCCCTCATGTTTAGCATATTAGTTTTGAGGCTTTAAGATTTTTGTGCTGTTAGTTTGTCGATTTTTAGACCTTTCGCCCCATTTCTTCAATGTTTAGACCTTTCGTGCCATTTAGGTGTCGATTTTGTTCTGGGTGAGCGATAGCGATCCTGTAATTTTAGAAAGAACCGCCTTTTCTACCGAAAAATGTAAAACAATTATCTTGAAAGGGGGTCTAAGGGGGTGCTATTTTAAGCTTGATGGAGGTCTAGCGAGGAAACTCAAAATTAAAAAAAAATATATATACATAGACCAAAAACCAAGCACTACCACTTACTAACCCATATGTCCCCTACTAACTTCCTAGTCCTGCCACGGACATTAGTTCCAGGGCAGTAGTTCCCTTTCCAATGTTCCCTTACCCACTCTAAACCACTGTTTGGACACTTGATCCTCAGTGTTTTGGAGGACAAGCAGCCTAGAAGGGTCACTATATCTGTTGTTGCTTGATTTCCTTTGTACCCCCTTAACCCTTTGAGTACCAGCGACGTGTGTTATATCTAATCATAGCTATAGTTAGACGCTATTATGCAGCCTAGGAAGGATTTGCGGTACGGCAGTTAAGAGGAGATCTCCACTTGAGGGATTTTTTGTTTGACTCCTTTCTCCCTCATGTTTAGCCCCATTGCTTTTCTAATTTTAAGACGTTCGCCCCATTATTTTGACGATTTTAAGAACTTTCGACCCATTTCTGTCAATTTTAAGACCTTTCGTGCCATTTAGGTGTCGATTTTATCCTGGCGAGCGATAGCGAGCCTGTTATTTAAGAGGAACCGGCTTAGCGAAAAATGCACAAATTTATCTTGAAAGGGGCTCAAGGGGGTGTAATCTTAAGTTTGATGGATATCTAGAGACCAAACTAAAAACCTCCCCTTAAAAGGGTTGGTTAGGATAGTTTGAAGTCATATTATTGCTAGAGGTCCTTCCTAAGCTGAATAAAATCGTCTAGTAGTCATCCAGATTGTGATGAACTAGGACGTCCGTGCTACTGAATGGGTTAATGCTCGTTAGATGCATGGAACCCACAGGACAATGACCAGCCAACCACAGACACCAGGGCCCTAGGTGGGGGTGGTATTATTAAGGGGATAGTGCTTGGTTTTTGGTCTATATATATATTTATTTATTAATATATTTTGGTCTACATTATATATATATTTATTTATTAATATATTTTGGTCTACATTATATATATATTTATTTATTAATATATTTTTCAGTTTCCTCGCTAGACCTCCATCAAGCTTAGAAAGACACCTCCTAGACCCCCTTTCAAGATGAATTTGTACATTTTTCGGTAGAAAATTGTCCCGGCCGAAGGCCGGTTCCTTCGAATATTAGAGGCTCGCTCTCGCTCGCCAGGAAAAAGTCGACATCTAAAGGGCACGACAGGTTTTAATATTGACAAAAAATGAGGCGAAAGGTCTCAAAATCGCCAAACTAACGGAACGAACGTCTTAAAACCTCAAAACTAATATGCTAAACGTGAGGGAGAAGGGGGTCCAGAAAAAGCGAGTAGTAGCCTGCCCCCTTAACGCTGGCCAAGTCATCAACCGCTCACACTTATCCCTTTCAGTACCAGTGACGTCTTTTTGGATTTGATTTCAGCTACATTTAGACAATTTTATGAAGGTTGAGAAAGGTAAATGGTTAATATTTTGAGTCTTTTTCGCATGGGAATCGGAAACTAGATCGAAGGTAGATTATGTTAGGTAGTTTAATTTATTCGAGACTTAAGTTGTATAGCTGTCAGACAACAATTGCTCGTAAAAAATTGACGGAAAAATCGCTCGTGTGACACCGCCTTAACCCTTTGAGTACCAGCGACGTGTGATATATTTTATTGTAGCTATATTTAGACGATATTGTGCAGCTTAGGAAGGATCTGTGGTAGTTAAAAGGATTGGTTGTGATAGTTTCAAGCCTTATCATTGCTAGAGGTCCTTCCCAAGCTGAATACATATCGTCTAATGGTCTCCAGAATATGATGAAAGAGAGATCCCTGGTACTGTGTGCGTTAAGGGGAGATATCCACTTGAGGGCGTTTTTTCTTGACTCCTTTCTCCCTCATGTTTAGCCCCATTGCTTTTCTAATTTTAAGACGTTCGCCCCATTATTTTGACGATTTTAACAACTTTCAACCCATTTCTGTCAATTTTAAGACCTTTCGTGCCATATAGGTGTCGATTTTATCCTGGCGAGCGATAGCGAGCCTGTAATTTAAGAGGAACCGGCCTTTGGCCGGGACATTTTTCTACCGAAAAATGTACAAATTTATCTTGAAAGGGGGTCTAGGGGGTGTAATTTTAAGGTTGATGGAGGTCTAGGGAACAAACTAAATACCTCCCCTTAACCCGTACAGTACCGGTGACGTCCATTTTACCATATTCTGGATACTATTAGACGAATATTTTTAGCTTAAGAAGGACCTCTTGTGATAATAAGGCTTCAAACTATCTCAACCAACCCTTTTTGACGACCACAGATCCTTCTTAAGCTGCATAATATCGTCTAAATATAGCTAGAATAAAATATATCACACGTCGTTGGTACTCAAAGGGTTAAGGGGAGATTTCCACTTGAGGGAATTTTTTCTGGACCCCTTTCTCCCTCATGTTTAGCCCCATTGCTTTTGAGATTTTAAGACCTTCGCCCTAGTAGTTTGGATATTTTAAGACATTTTGCCCCATTTCTGTCAATTTTAATACCTTTCGTGCCGTTAAGGGGTCGATTTTTTCATGGCGAGCGATAGCGAGCCTGTAAGGGGGTGTAATTTTAAGCTTGATGAAAAAGTAAGGAACAAACTAAATAGCCTACCTCCCCTTAATACATGTAGCCGGTAAAAATTGTCCGTGTGACGCCGCCTTGACTCTACCGCAAAAGTCTCGCGTTGTTAATATGTAGTTAATTTTGGTTAGTCTTCTTGAGTGGCTTTTTGTATATATTTACCGACCACAAGACTACTGCCGGGCCATATAACCGTCAGTTGTTATTAGCGGAAGTTGTTGTTAGCGGAAGTTGTTGTTAGCGGAAGTTAGCGAGGCGAGAGGGTTATATTAGCGGAAGTTTGGAAGGCAAGGGGGTTATACAATTTGGGAGTGTTGTAGTATATATATATATATATATATATATATATATATATATATTTATATATGAAGGTATTTCACTGTTCGCCTTTTGAGTAACTTTGGCGAAATATTTCCATTTACGCGTGCGCAGACACTCCTATAAGATTTGCATATAATGTGTGTTTTTTTAATTGTTTACGTTATTTAGTTATATATTTGTATGTGTGTGTATATATATTCTTTTAGGGAGACTACAACGAAGGGGCAAGTACAATGTAGATGGGCCAAATATGAGGGAAAAGGGGGCCCAGAAGAAACGCCCCCTCCAGTTAAAATCTCCCCTTAAACCTCCGTCTGAAAATTTGAGGAGTTTGGGAGACTTCAACGGAGGGATACGTAACGAGCGCCGACCTGAGAAATACTATGGGTTTTGTTCAGTGTCTTGTGTTTGTAAGTACACACACACACACACACACACACACACACACACACACATTTAATGGCCCACATATAGTTTCCCAGTAAAGGTGTTAAGGGGAGGTATTTAGTTTGTTCCCTAGACCTCCATCAAGCTTAAAATTACACCCCCTTGAGTCCCTTTCAAGATAAATTTGTACATTTTTCGGTTGAAAAATGTCCCGGCCTAAGGCCGGTTCCTCTTAAATTACAGGCTCGCTATCGCTCGCCAGGATAAAATCGACACAATGGCACGAAAGGTCTTAATATGGGGTGAAAATTCTTAAAATTGCTAAACTAAGGGGACAAACGTTTTATAATATCAAATGCAATGGGGCTAAACATGAGGGAGAAAGGGATCCAGAAAAAAATCCCTCAAGTGGAGATCTCCCCTTAATGGAATTCTCGTCATTAAGGGTTATTATTATTATTATTATTTTTTTTATTTTTATTTTTTTTTTTTTTCTAGTTTCCTCCCTACACCTCCATTAAACACATCCATTAGATTCCCCTTCTAGATTAATTTGTACATTTTTCGGTAGAAAAATTTCCCGGCCAAAGGCCGGTTCTTCCGAAATTACAGGCTCACTATCGTTCGCCAGGGAAAAAAATCGACACCTAAATAGCACGAAAGGCCTTAATATTGACAAGGAAATGGGGCGGAAAGTCTCAAAATCGACAAACTAAAGGGGGATAAACATCTTGAAATCTGAAAACCAATGGGGGGGGGGGGGGGGGATCTAGACAAACGACCCCTCTCCCCTTGAGCTGTCTGGTTCGGATGCTATTAATACTTTCGCTTGGGTGAGCTGGTTCATCTAAAATTACAAAACCTAATGCTCAATTAAGAGGAGACGGACCTCTTTTTTTTTCTATTAATTTATTTATTCCTATATTTCTTAGTTTTCTCGCTAGACCTCCATCAAGCTTAGAAAACACCCCCTAGACCCCCTTCAAGACAAATGTGTACATTTTTCGGTAGAAAAATGTCCCGGCCGAAGGCCGATTCCTCTTAACATTTCAGGCTCGCTATCGCTCGCCAGGAAATAATCGACACCTAAATGACACGAAAGGTCTTAAAATTGACAACGAAAAGGGGCGAACGGTGTTACAAACGCCAAACTAATGGGCCGAACGTCTTATAATCTCAAAACAAATGGGGCTTAACACGAGGGAGAAAGGGGGCCAGAAAAACGACTCGTCTCCCCTTAACCTCAACAGTCCATCAGCCTCACCTTCTCAATCAGTGTTTAAAAGTTTCAATTATTGTGTTGAGTTCCCAGAGTTGGAATAAACACGAATTCGAAATCCAATGCATCCATTAATTTAAGCAACACCCCGTTCTTAACCCCTTGAAGCTCTGACGCGTTTTAGCAGTATATTTTGGCTATCATTAGACGATTTTAGGCAGCTTGGGAAGGATCTGTGGGTTTTAAAAGGGTAAAGACTCTCTCAATCAACCCTCTGACTTCCATATACCCTTCCTAATCTGAATAAAATCGTCTAATAATTACCAGAAAACAAAACAGAAATGCGTATTGGAGCTTGAAAGGGTTAACATTAATCCTCAATTACAGACCCCAATGCACCTGAATAAACTAATGAAAGCATATGGTCCTCCCGGGATACGAACTCGGGACACCACACCCAGAACATAAGCGATGGCGAGCCTATAATTTTTAGAAGGAACAGGCCTTTGGCCGGAACATTTTTCTATCGAAAAATGTAAAAACATATCTTGAAAGGGGGTCCTGTGTTTTTTTTTTTTTTTTTTCTTTTTTTTAATCTCGATGGAGGTCTAGCTAGGAAACTAAGAAATACATACATAAATTGCCAAAACACAATACACACTACCCCCCTTAAGCGCTCCGTGGCAGCCATGTTCTATCTGTCTGGGCTAAGTAACGGTAGCACGAGGTTTTTATCAGTTAATCAGTTCGATTGAGAGAGAGAGATAGAGAGAGAGAAAGAAAGAAAGAAAGGTGACTGCATTATAAACAGCATTATTGTATACCACAGTGAAGCCTCTCTAATTGTTTGTTTACTCACCAGAACAGCCTGAGAGAGAGAGAGAGAGAGAGAGAGAGAGAGAGAGAGAGAGAGAGAGAGTTACACAGATGCTTAGACCACACAGGCTTTGCGGACCCTACGAGGTGGTCCGGCCTTAATACTACTAGACAGGGATAGCTTATAGTGGAAGAGTAGGACAGCAATATATATATATATATATATATATATAGAGAGAGAGAAAGAGAAAAGGGAGTAATGGAGAGAGAGAGAGAGAGAGAGAGAGAAAGGGAGTAATGGAGAGAAAGAAAGAAAGAAAGAAAGAAAGAAAGAAAGAGAGAGAGAGAGAGGTGACTGGATTATAAACAGCTTTCTTCTAGACCACAGTGAAGCCTCTCTTGTGTTTGTGTACTCACCAGAACAGCCTGACAGCTTTATGGATTTGTCAGCTGGGGGATGGGGGCATTTATTTGCTTATTGTAATATAAACAAAAACAAAAAATAAGAAAATTGGGGATTGGGCCTGAGTATATATAATATAATATAATATATATACTGTATTATACAGTACAGTATATTATACAGTATACTGTATATCGAGGGGTAAACCAGAATTGGTTATGTCCAATTTAGCCATTTTTGACCAACTTTTTCAGTTTAGGAGTTTGTTTATTCTCCAGTCTCATAGACATTTATATCATGAACATTTCCAGCAAAAAAATTCATATATTGAATAAATTTTCGATATTTCATGAAGATTTTAAATCTTTAAGTGTGATTATCTCCAAACTGCATTTGTGGACATAACCACTTCTGGTTGTCACCCCTCGATATATATATATATATATATATATATACCGGTAAATATACAGTATATATATTTTTTATCATTTTTTAGTTTCCTCCCTAGAACCCCCTTCAAGATAAATTTGTATATTTTTCGGTAGGAAAATGTCCTGACCGAAGGCCGGTTACTCTTAAAATTGCAGGCTTTCTATCGCTCGCCATGAAAAAATCGACACCCTAATGGCACGAAAGGTCTTAATATTGAGACAAATGGAGTGTAAAGTCATACAATCCCCAAACTAATGAGTCGAACCGTCTTATAATCTAAAAACCAATGGGATTAAACATGAGGGAGAAGGGGGCCAGGAAAACCAGCCCATCTCCCCTTAAGGTTAGGCAGACCGTTTTTCTGGACCCCCTTCTCCCTAATGTTTAGCCTCACTAGTTTTGAGATTATAAGACGTTCGGCCCATTAGTTTGGCGATTTTAACACATTTCGCCCCATTTCGTTGTCAATTTTAAGACCTTTTGTGCCATTTAGGTGTCGATTATTTCCTGGCGAGCGATAGCGAGCCTGCAATTTTAAGAGGAATCGGCCTTCGGCCGGAACATTTGTCTACCGAAAAATTTACACATTTATCTTGAAGGGGGGGGGGGGGGTTCTAAGCTTGATGGAGGTCTAGCGAGGAAACTAAATAAATATATGAGTAAAAAAAAAAAAAAAAAAAAAAAATCTATATTCCAACTTACTTCCTCTCGGGCATAGGCTGAGAGCCTTAACATTCACCGCTTTACAATGAACAGTGAAGCCCGTGAGGTCTTGTTCCAGTCTAGGGAGTGAGACATGTGAAGCACGTAGAGTACAACGAGCACCTGCCATCTTGCCTTCACATGAGGCACGGTGCTCACTCATGGCCCGAAACGACCCCATCTCTGAAGCCACCTCGTTCACGTGCTTCACTGTCTCACCACCTACACTCGGACTCTCACACTTACACACACACAACGCCACCTGTTGAGCAGATAACTCACCAGGCATTGCACCCCTATAGCATATTTTGAATATGGGAATATTCATACAGTGTTATTTAATCAGGGAACAATGAGGGTATTTTATTGACGTTTTGGTGGGCTTGTGGTAATGCACTGATACTAGGTACAGCACAAATTCCATCCCAATAATATCTTCCCATTGGTACATCGGGATTTGAACCCGGGACCTTTGGATTACCAGGCCAGTGGCAAGACCACTCCACCACACCTCCCCTTGAATTAATAGACCAAAAAAAACCGGCCAGTCTCTCCCCTTGAAGGACTTCCTGGAATTTCAACTGCATGATTATTATGATTATTATGATTATTATGATTATTATGATTATTTTGATTATTATGATTATTTTGATTATTTTGATTATTATGATTATTATGATTATTATGTTGTTTTCGTTATTACCGTCCTTATTGCTATGTGGGTGAGTTGGAACTATAGCCATGTTGTTGTGTATTATTATTATTATTATTATTATTATTATTATTATTATTTTGTTGTTTTCTTTATTACCGTCCTTATTGCTATGTGGTTGAGATGGAACTATAGCCATGTTGTTGTGACCTTTGTGTAGTTAATGTTATTTTTGATGTGAGTGTTGTTGTTGTTGTTTTTCCCCAAGCTGCCTGGCCGGACAGCACCAAGGCCCCGAGCAAGGCCAAGGCCATAAACGAGCGCCCCCACAGAACCCTCCCTGCCGACCACAATAAAGCCTGGGTGACCGAAGCCACTCCATGGCGGGGAGCTGAGAGGGTGCGTAAACGCCCGGGAAACCAAAGCCCCACCCAGGGCCCTGTGCCCCTCAGCAATTATGAAGAGAAAGTTGAGGGGCAAAGGAATAATGTGACGCTTTAGCTTCCAATCTTGGTAGATTGGGAGGTCAATCCACGGAACAGACGCCGTCACTTGAGATCTAGAAAATATATAAGTAAAAGGAACAGTCAGAGTAAGCTATGGGTATGGCAGAGATCGTTCAGGTCTCACTCTGATAGACCAGCCCATCGCCAATTATTTTGTTGTTTTCTTTATTACCGTCCGTATTGCTATGTGGTTGAGATGGAACTATAGCCATGTTGTTGTGTCCTTTGTGTAGTTAATGTCATTTTTGATGTGAGTGTTGTTTATAGCTGTGATTTATAGCTTCCTGAACATGTGCTAACGTATATAATTGTTATGTACTGCTACAGTGAAGATTATCATTCTCTCTCTCTCTCTCTCTCTCTCTCTCGCTCGCTCTCGCTCTCTCTCTCGCTCTCGCTCTCTCTCTCTCTCTCTCTCTCTCTCTCTCTCTCTCTCTCTCTCTCTCTATATATATATATATATATATATATATATATATATATATATATATATATATATATATATATTATATATATATATATATATATATATATGCATTGCGCCACAAATATATATAATATTTGTGTCAAAGTAAATATATTAATACCGTACCGGTATATACTGTACTTTAGTAAAAGGTTGAGAGAGAGAGAGAGAGAGAGCGAGAGAGAGAGAGAGAGAACCCCCCCCCCCCTCCCCTCATTACTAGGAACTTGGCTAACTCTCAAATACTCTTGTTATCCTCCCTTAGCAGCTCCATAAATCCTACTTCTTATAGTTTGAACTTGCCATTAAGTAGACTGGTTTACCATCGGAGCGTCAAGGGGAGATGGGTCGTTTTTCTGGAACCCTTTCTCCCTCGTCTTTAGCCCCCCATTAGTTTTGAGATTTTAGACGTTCAGCCCATTGGTTTGGCGATTATAACACCTTTCGTCCCATTTTGTTGTCAATGTTTAGACCTTTCGTGCCATTATGTGTCGATTTTTCCTGGCGAGCGAAAGCGAGCCTGAAATTTTAAGAGGAACCGGCCTTTGGCAGGGGTCTAACGGATCTAGTGGATGTTTTTTTTTTTTTTTTTTTGTAAGTTTGATGGAGGTCTAGGGATGAAACTAGAAAAATATTCAAGAAATGAAAAAAAAAAAAAAAAAAAAAAATCGACCAAAAAGTGAACTCTCCCCCCTTAACCCCTTCTGCACCTAGACTCTCTTTTTATCGTTGATCCTGGCATAAATGAGATGATTTTATGCAGTTTAAGAAGGACCTGAAGTATGTTACTAAGATCGTCTTTACCCATTTGAGTCGTCTACGTAGATTATAAGCTAAAGAAAATCGTCTAATGGTAACCAGAAGATGAGGATAAATACGTAATGGTGGTGAAGGAGTCCAGTAATTCTGTTAAAGTGGGAGATACTCGCTTTTTGTGGACCCCCTCCTCCCCTCATGTTGAGCATATTAGTTTTGAGGGTTTTAGACGTTCGTTCCGTTAGTTTGGCGATTTTGAGACCTTTCGCCTCATTTTTTGTCAATATTAAGACCTTTCGTGCCCTTCTGGTGTCGATTTTTTTCCTAGCGAGCGATAACGAGCCTCTAATTCTAGAACGAACCGGCCTTTGGCCGGGAAATTTTTCTACCGAAAAATGTACAAATTAATCTTGAAAGGGGGTCTAGGGGGTGTTTGTCTAAACTTGATGGAGGTCTAGCGGGGAAACTAAAAAATAAAATAATATATACATATGGAGACCAAAAACCAAGCAATACCCCCTTAAAATCTCCACTTGCCATCAGCGGGATTGTGTTGCCATCAAGAGCGGTAAATTATTGGTCGCTTACGTAATAGAAATTGGCAGAGCGGGTCCAACTTAAGGGGAGATGGGTCGTATTTCTGGTCCCCCTTCATCCTCATGTTTAGCCCCTATTAGTTTTCAGGTTTTATGATGTTTGGCCCATTTGTTTGGTGATTTTAAGATCTTTTGCCCCATTTTTTTATTTTTATTTTTTTTAATATTTAAGACCTTTCAGTTTATTTAGGTGTCGGGTTTTTTTCCTGGCGAACGATAGCAGGCTAAATTTGTACATTTTTCGATAGAAAAATGTCCGGATTTCTCCATACAATGGAAATCATACAAAGAAATTGACACCTGGATGGGGATAAGCATCTTAAAACAGTTGGCTGAATGGGGCCGAATGGATACAAGCCAGAGAAAGAGAGAAAAGGAGAGAACAAAAGCAGGTGACATAGTGCATTACATTGTTACACTTTCGGAAAGGACTGCATAATTATACCAGTAGTAAAATGATGAGTGATTATGATTGATTTTGTTTATGTAATTATCTACCTATTTATTAATATCTATATCTACCTAGCTTTATCCATCTATCTAACTCTATTTCTATCTCTTTATCTACCTACTGTATATCTATACTCGTTTTATATATGATTGCCATTGAATTTTGTTAAAAGAATCAAAGTTATTTAAGCCATTTTTGTGAGCGTGTTTATTTTCGAACCTATTTAGCTCCGTTTGTTTATAGCGTAGCGTTAATCACGTGACCGCAACACCACCAGACTCATCTCCCAAGACAGCCACAGACTCCATCATCTCTGCAGCTTTATGGTCTTTTATGCCTTTTATGACAACGGGCTCACGCCAATGATTTTTTTCCTCTTAGCATTTATCTTAAGGGAGCCCACCTCGTTATTTTCTCTCTCTCTCTGGGTTGTATCCATTCGGCCCCATTCAGCCTACTGTTTTAAGACGTTTATCCCCATCCAGGTGTGGATTTTTCCTGGCTAGCGGAAGCAAGCCAGTATATTAAATGTACTGTATATGTTTTTAACAGCAGGCTAAATTTGTACATTTTTCGATAGAAAAATGTTCCGGCGAAGCCGGTTTTCTCCATACAATGTTGGCTCGCTATCGCTCGCCAGGAACAAAGACACCTGCATTGGGATAAACGTCTCAGTAGGCTGAATGTGGCCGAATGGATACAACCCAGAGAAAGGGAAAAGAAGAGAACACATTTTTTTTACCCCCCCCCCCCCTTAAACTCTTAAACAGCTTATGGGTTCAACTTTTAAAATATTTCTGTCACCGAAGTTAATCTATCCCAAACTTTAACTGTGTTAGATGGTGTAATGGTTTAGATGCCATGTTCTGGGTGTGGTATCCCGAGTTCGAATCCCGGGAGGACCATATGCTTTCATTAGTTTATTCAAGTACATTGGGGTTTGTAATGGAGGATTAAGGGGGGATGGTTAATTTTTTGGGCGATTTTTGAATGTATTCATTATTTTTCTAGTTTCCTCCCTAGAACTCCATCAAATTTAAATACACATCCATTAGATCCCCATTCTAGATTAATTTGTACATTTTTCGGTAGAAAATTTTCCCGGCCAAAGGTCGGTTCTTCCAACATTACAGGCTCACTATCGTTCGCCAGGGAAAAAATCGACTCATAAATAGCACGAAAGGTCTAAATATTGACGACGAAATGGGGCGAAAGGTCTTAAAATCGACTAACTAATGGGGCAAACATTTTAACATCTGAAAACTAATGGGGCTAAACATGAGGGAGAAAGTGGTCCATAAAACTGGCCCATCCTCCCTTAATGTTAAGAACGGGTTGTTCCTTAATATAAAATAAGCCAATAAATCCGGCCAGCCCCCCTTAAGGGGAGGTCTCCACTTGAGGGATTTTTGTCTTGACCCCTTTCACCCTCATGTTTAGCCCCATTGCTTTTGATATTATAAAACGTTCGCCCCATTAGTTTAGCGATTTTAAGAACTTTCACCCCATATTAACACCTTTCGTGCCATTCAGGTGTCGATTTTATCCTGGCGAGCGATAGCGAGCCTGTAATTTAAGAGGAACCGGCCTTCGGCCGGGACATTTTTCTACCGAAAAATGTACAAATTTATCTTGAAAGGGACTCAAGGGGGTGTAATTTCAAGCTTGATGGAGGTCTAGGGAACAAACTAAAAACCTCCCCTTAAATAATAATACATAACAGGTGGTTGGGTTCGTCCGCACCTCGTTTGTCTTGGTAACACGTAATATCTCTTCTTGTTGGGGGCAGTCCAGGGTTTTATTTATCTGGGGGGTTGTAAATCATGGGAGAGTGTTGTAAAAGGTGTGAGGGTCTGTTGTTGAGTGTTTTGGGAGTGGTGTGAGTTTTGGTGTTTGTATTGTTGGGGTGTTGGGGGTTTTTGTGTTTGTTAAGTGTTGGGGTTTTTGTGTTTGTTAAGTGTTGGGGTTTTTGTGTTTGTTAAGTGTTGGGGTTTTTGTGTTTGTTAAGTGTTGGGGTTTTTGTGTTTGTTAAGTGTTGGGTTTTTTGTGTTTGTTAAGTGTTGGGGTTTTTGTGTTTGTTAAGTGTTGGGGTTTTTGTGTTTGTTAAGTGTTGGGGTTTTTGTGTTTAAGTGTTGGGGTTTTTGTGTTTGTTAAGTGTTGGGGTTTTTGTGTTTGTTAAGTGTTGGGGTTTTTGTGTTTGTTAAGTGTTGGGGTTTTTGTGTTTGTTAAGTGTTGCGGTTTTTGTGTTTGTTAAGTGTTGGGGTTTTTGTGTTTGTTAAGTGTTGGGGTTGTGTTTGTTAAGTGTTGGGGTTTTTGTGTTTGTTAAGTGTTGGGGTTTTGTGTTTGTTAAGTGTTGGGGTTTTTGTGTTTGTTAAGTGTTGGGGTTTTTGTGTTTGTTAAGTGTTGGGGTTTTTGTGTTTGTTAAGTGTTGGGGTTTTTGTGTTTGTTAAGTGTTGGGGTTTTTGTGTTTGTTAAGTGTTGGGGTTTTTGTGTTTGTTAAGTGTTGGGGTTTTTGTGTTTGTTAAGTGTTGGGGTTTTTGTGTTTGTTAAGTGTTGGGGTTTTTGTGTTTGTTAAGTGTTGAGGTTTTGTGGAGTGAGTTGTAAATCATGGGAAGGTGGTAAAGGTGGCCCAGGGGTTGGTGTTGTTGCTGTTGATGTTTGTGAAGTGTTGGGAGCACACCATAACCTAGTGTTGGGAGCACACCATAACCTAGTGTTGGGAGCACACCATAACCTAGTGTTGGGAGCACACCATAACCTAGTGTTGGGAGCACACCATAACCTAGTGTTGGGAGCACACCATAACCTAGTGTTGGGAGCACACCATAACCTAGTGTTGGGAGCACACCATAACCTAGTGTTGGGAGCACACCATAACCTAGTGTTGGGAGCACACCATAACCTAGTGTTGGGAGCACACCATAACCTAGTGTTGGGAGCACACCATAACCTAGTGTTGGGAGCACACCATAACCTATTCTAAACCAGCCCCTAAAACCGATTTTCTTCTTATATTCATTATATATATATATAATGAATTTAAGAAGAAAATCGGTATATATTATATATATATAATATGTGTGTTTGTGAGTTTTAGTTATCATATCTTTGGTAGTGATAGAATGGCTGGATTATTGTAATTTCATTAAATTTCCTGTACCCCTTCTCATACTGATTCCAATTTTAAAACCAAATTGTTCCGCTTTGACATCGATTTTAATATATTTTTGCTGTATTATTGTTTTTGCATGAGTAAGAAAGGAAACAAAGGCTGTCTGTGGAAAATGTCTCTTCAAATTGTAATAGTAAATGTCTCTTCAAATTGTAATAGAAAATATTTGTTTGAGGTTTTAAGACGTTCGTTCCGTTAGTTTGGCGATTTTCAGACCTTTCGTCTCATTTTGTTGTCAATATTAAATCCTATTGTGCCGTTTAGGTGTCGATTTTTTCCTGGCGAGCGATAGCGAGCCTATCATTTTAGAAGGAATCGGCCTTCGGCCGGGAAATTTTTCTACCGAAAAATTTACAAATTTATCTTGCAAAGGGATCTAGGTTTTTGTTTGTTTCTAAGCTTGATAGAGGTCTAGCGAGGAAACATAAACATAAATAAACATATAGACTAAAAAACAAACACTACCCCCTTAATGAATTATGTACCCGTTTATTATGTATCCGTTTATTATGTATCCGTTTATTATGTATCCGTTTATTATGTATCCGTTTATTATGTACCCGTTTATTATGTACCCGTTTATTATGTACCCGTTTATTATGTATCCGTTTATTATGTATCTGTTTATTATGTATCCGTTTATTATGTATCCGTTTATTATGTACCCGTTTATTATGTATCCGTTTATTATGTATCCGTTTATTATGTATCCGTTTATTATGTACCCGTTTATTATGTACCCGTTTATTATGTATCCGTTTATTATGTATCTGTTTATTATGTATCCGTTTATTTTGTATCCGTTTATTATGTATCTGTTTATTATGTATCCGTTTATTATGTATCCGTTTATTATGTATCTGTTTATTATGTATCCGTTTATTATGTACCCGTTTATTATGTACCCGTTTATTATGTATCCGTTTATTATGTATCTGTTTATTATGTATCCGTTTATTATGTATCCGTTTATTATGTATCTGTTTATTATGTATCCGTTTATTATGTATCCGTTTATTATGTATCTGTTTATTATGTATCCGTTTATTATGTATCTGTTTATTATGTACCGTACCCGTTTATTATGTATCCGTTTATTATGTATCTGTTTATTATGTACCGTACCCGTCTATTATGTATCCGTTTATTATGTATCTGTTTATTACTGTATATGTATTATGCATTGTAAGTATTTGTTTATGAATAATGATCTACTGTATATCTGTCTGGAAATAATCGTGGTAAAATATTTGTTGACAATTCTGTTCTGTTTTTCAGGTGAGTGTTGGACAGAGCTTCGATGGACAGTTCGCAGATGAACCTATGGTGGTGTATTGGGTGATGTATTTGGAAGAGAGGTTTCCTTTAATGTATTGCTTGGACTACAGTTTATTTTGGGTGATATATTTATAAGAAACATCAACAATACTTACAGCATCCTAAATTTCTATTGCCATGGACGGAAGAAATCTCGTACTTTAAGGGAAGGTTTTTAGTTGATTCCCTAGACTTCCATCAAGCTTAAAATTACTCCCCCTTGACCCCCTTTCAAGATAAATTTATAAAAAAAATCGGCCGAAGGCCGGTGCCCCTTAAATTACAGGCTCGCTATCGCTCGCCAGGAAAAAATCGACACCTAAATGGCACGAATGGTCTTAAAATTGACAGAAATGGGGCGAGCGTGCCTTTTGTTATTTCTGTCCTTTTCTCTCTTTCTCTGGCTTGTATCCATTCGGCCCCATTCAGCCAACTATTTTAAGACGTTTATCCCCATCTAGGTGTCGATTTCTTCCTGGCGAGCGATAGCGAGCCAGCATTATATGAAGAAATCCGGCTTCGCCGGAGAAATTTTCTATCGAAAAATTTACAAATTTAGCCTGCTGTCAAACAAAAATAAAAAATATGCTGGCTCGCTACCGCTCATCAGTAAAAAAAAATGACACCTGGATGGGGATAAACGTCTTAAAACAGTAGGCTGAATGGGGCCAAATGGATACAAGCCAGAGAAAGATAGAAAAGGACAGAAATAACAAAAAGCAGGTCACCCCCCTTAAACCTAAAAGGCAAATACTCGCAGCAAATCCAGTTCCATGAAATATGCTCGGTGACTTTAACACCGTCTAGGAAGTGATCTGTTTTTGGAAGTAGGGTAACTCGGCCTAGACGAATATATTGTGAGCAATTCGCTAACTTTCGAACGCTTTTTTGTTAGAATTTCTCGAATGATCTATAGATGGGTTCGCCACTCGATCTAGTGGCGCCGAGGAGCGCGCCGCCCCTCGTTCTTGGTAATACGGGATGAATAATTTTAGTTACCGTTACACGTGTCGTATTTCGAGTTGGTTTTTATTATTATTATTATTATTATTATTATTATTATTATTATTATATTTGTATTGATATTAATATCTTGATTAGTGTGTGTGTAGATTGATGTTAAATGGTGTAATTGGTGTTAAATAAACTAGCATTGACCGAGAGCTCCTTCCTGAACTTAATAAAAAACATCAGTTGATTTTATTCAGCTTCGGAAGGGCTTTATAGAGCAAGGGAATACGATTAATATGAGTTCTGACCACCTCGTCTGGATCGTAAGGTCTGACATGGTGTATCTTCAAATTTGTGTATAAAATATATATTTTTTTTCTCCAAACCTGTTATAACTTTATATACATCCATCTACTTACTGCTAGACAATTTTATTCAGTTTCAGAAGGAAGTTATTTTATCATTAGTATCACCTGTTGTTGAGAGATCTAACTTGGATGAAATTCTTAGGTGGTAGAGGTAAAACGATTATGATGTAGCTTCATGACATGAAGACCTCGTCAGCTGTTGGCTTTCCTCAGACAATGATGATGGGGCGTGTAGTAATGGAATTGTGATGGAGGGGGTGATGATAAGGAGAGGAAGTGGTGATATTTATGTTGTGTGGGTGGTGGTGGTGATGATGATGGAGGGTGTGGAAGTGGTGGTGATGATGGAGGGGTGATGATAGGGAGAGGATGTGGTAAGTTGACAGAATGAATATAAACACCCTATGAGGAGGAGCACTTTATTAACAACGTTTTGCAGATAGCATCTTCAGGTCACTAGTGGCCTGAAGATGCTATCTGCGAAACGTTGTCAATAAAGTGCTCCTCATAGGGTGTTTATATGGTGATATTTATGGTGTGTGGGTGGTGGTGGTGATGATGATGATGATGGAGGGAATGATAGCTGGGTGTGGATGTGATTTTTCTGTTGTATGGGTAGTGGTGGTTATGAAGAAGGTGATGATAGGGTGTAGAAGTGATTATTTTGTCTAGTGTGGGTGGTGATGATGTAGGGGTCAAAGCAGGGTGTGGAAGTGGTGATTTAAATATTATGTACAGTAGGTGATGAAGGTGGTGATGCAGGGTGTGGAAACGGTGATGGTCTTAGTGTGGCGTGTCTAAAAGTGATCAATTTCATGTTTGGTGAGGTAGTGGTGGTGGTGATCATGGACGTGCTATGATGGTGATGCTGATGGTAGGGTTGGGAATTGGTAATGTTGATGTTGTCTGTGTGGTGGTGATGGATGGGGTGATGGCGTGGGGTGGAAGTGGTGATTTAAGATTAGGTTGTGTGAGGTGATGATGGTGGTGGTAGTGTTGTTGGTGATACAGGGGGTGATGGCTGCGTGTGTAAATGGTGATGTTGGTTTTGGTGAGAGTGGTGAGGTGTAAGTGATGATGGAGGTGATGTTGGGTGTGTAAGTAGTGTGTTGGTGTGGTGGTGGTGATAAAGGAGGTGATGTTGGGGGTGTAAGTAGTGTGTTGGTGTGGTGGTGGTGATAGTGGTGATAAAGGAGGTGATGTTGGGGATGTTGGTGTTGTGGTGGTGATGTTGGGGGTGTAAGTGGTGATATTGGTGTGGTGATTGTGGTGGTGATGTTGAGTGTGTAAGTGGTGGTATTGGTGTTGTGGTGGTGATGGCTGGGTGTGTAAGGGGTGATGGAGGTAATGGCTGGGTGTGTAAGTGGTGGTGTTGGTGAAGTGATGGTGATAGTGATGATGGTGGTGGTAATGTCTGGGTGTGTAACTGGTGATGTTGGTGTTGTGGTGATAGTGATAATGATGATGGAGGTGCTGTGTGGGTGTGTAGGTAGTCATGTTGGTGTTGTGGTGGTGATGGTTGGGATGTAAGTGGTGTTGTAGTGGTGATGATGATGGTGGTGATGGCTGGGTATGTAAGGGTGATGGAGGTAATGGTTGGGTGTTTAAGTGATGGTGGTGGTGATAGTGATGATAGTGGTAATGTCTGGGTGTGAAAGTGGTGATGTTGGTGTTGTGGTGATAGTGGTGATGATGGAGGTACTGGGTGTGTAAGTGGTGATGATTGTGGTGGTGATAGTGGTGTTGTGGTGGTGATGAAGGTAATAGCTAGGTGTGTATAAGTGATGATGTTGGTCTTGTGGTGATGATGATGATGGTGGTGGTGATGTAATGAGGTTCAGCTGTTCAACACGTGCTGGCTCCACTCATTGCTTGCTTGCTCGCTTCTTACCTGCGTCGAATGTGGAGGCCTGTGACTGCTCAACTGTGTTCTTATTCATGTTCTTGGGGATCAGAACTGGGCTTATGGGCAAGACAATTAGGAACTGATTTACACATTGACAATTCAGGTTCCCTCAAATTAGCCAGGATTTATCATTAGTTAATAAATACAAATGTCTTTCATATTTGTTAAGTGTAGAGTGCGGGCTTAAGGGGAGATTTCCACTTGAGGGATTTTTTTCTTGACCCCTGTCTCCCTCATGTTTAGCCCCATTGTTTTTGAGATTTTAAGACGTTCGCCCCATTAGTTTGGCGATTTTAAGAACTCACCCCATTTATGTAACTTTTAATTAATGCCATTTAGGTGTCGATTTTTTCCTGGCGAGCGAAAGCGAGCCTGTAATTTAAGAGGAATCGGCCTTCGGCCGGGACATTTTTCTACCGAAAAATGTACAAATTTATCTTGAAAGGGGGTCAAGGGGGTGTAATTTCCAGCTTGATGGAAGTCTAGGAAACACACTAAAAACCTCCCCTTAATATTTGGCAAGAGTAATACAAGCTAGATAATCCAACGAATTGCCTCGGAATTTGGGAGCGATTCATTCGAGGCCAACCCTTCGGGGAGCAAGGCGTCTGGCAATAGATAGATAGATAGATAGTTGTAATGGTTGCTATGTCAACTAAACATACTAGATATTGTGGCATGACGCAGTATCCTGTACGTACGAAGTATGTGCTCGTCTCTCTATATATATCTATCTATCTATCTAATATACTGTATATAATCTCTCTCTCTCTCTCTCTCTCTCTCTCTCTCTCTCTCTCTCTCTCTCTCTCTCTCTCTCTCTCTCTCTCTCTCTCTCGCTCTCTCTCTCTCGCTCTCTCTCTCTCTCTCTCTCTCTCACTCTCTCTCTCTCTCTCTCTCTCTCTCTCTCTCTCTCACTCTCTCTCTCTCTCTCCCTGTTAAACCATATATAAGTGATTAGGACCCCTCCCATTTTCCCTTGTGCACCACTTCCACTCATTTCTTCAAGACCCTCCCCACCCACCTACCCTTCATCCCTTATAATTTATGGCCCACACCTATTATAACAGTACTTTCTCATAGTCCCCCACCCCGCCCCTTCAATATGAGACTTACATAGACTTACATCGATACACTGGCCACACAAACCTTACGATCCAAACAAGGTGACCAGGACTTAATTCTAATAGAGATAGCAACCCTAAGTGAAAGGAAAGGATAGGATGGAGAGAGAGAGAGAGAGAGAGAGAGAGAGAGAGAGAGAGAGAGAGAGAGAGAGAGAGAGAGAGAGAGAGAGAGAGTGTGTGGGAGTGAGAATGTGTGTGTTTGTGTTGTGTAGACCCACCGACTCCATGAACCCTTACAGTGCGAACTAATGTTTAGAAATTCAAGACAAAATGTAAATCAGAAGAAAATTAGCTACTGGATAGAAGACAAGGCAAACAAATGATAAGGCTCTCTCTCTCTCTCTCTCCCCCCCCCACCCCCACCCCGATTACAAAGCTGAGAAGAAATACACAAATAATACTAATAATAATAAAAACAATAATAAAAAAATAAAAAAATCACTGCATTTTAAAGTAAAGGATGCAACTGCGTTACTAAGTTAGGCCTGTTAGTGGGTAGGTTGCAATGATATATATACAGTATATATATATATATATATATATATATATATATATATATATATGTGTGTGTGTGTGTGCGCGGAATTTCGGTGTGAGTATCCTAGGTTAGAGTCCTTGGAGTGCCACATGTATTTTTTTATTTCATTAATTTAATTTAGAAGTAAAGTTGGTTGGTGGATTTTTTTTTTTTTTTTTCTATATTCCAACTACTCCCTCTCGGGCATAGGCTGATAGCCTTTACACTCTACCGCTGAACACGGTTAGGCCCGTGAGGTCTTGTTCCAGTCTAGGGAGTGAGACATGCGAAGCACCCACTCACGGCTCGAACCCAACTCCATCTCTGAAGCTGCTTCGCCCCTGCGAATATATATATATATATATATACAGTATATTCAGTATATATACTACAAGAGAGCGAAGCGAAGCAGTGACTTAATAAGCACTTGCAGTAACTAGTTTTCGGGGTAACGATAATTTGCGTAATGGCGTCCTTTTCCCGTGCTTGACATGGATCCTTGTGGTTGTCCGTGCTTGCTTTAGTTCGTGCGTGGCGTGAGTGGTTCCTGTGGTGGGGTGCCTGCTTGCTTGATGGCTTGATGGCTGGTGGTGATTCACTTGTTTTGTTATTTCCGTCCTTGTTAAGGGGGGTGACCTGCTTTGTTTTTTCTCCTTTTCTCTCTCTCTGGCTCATATCCATTCGGCCCCATTCAGCCTACTATTTTAAGACATTTATCCCTATTCAGGTGTCAAGATTTTCCTGGTGAGCGATAGCGAGCCAGCATATTATGGAGAAATGCGGCTTTGCCAGAGACATTTTTCTATCGAAAAATGTACAAATCTAGCTTGCTGTCAAAAACATTTGTTTAAAAAATCGACTCTTGGATGGGGTAGACGTCTTAAAACAGTAGACTGAATGGGGCTGAATGGATACAATCCAAAGAAAGAGGGAGAGAGAGAAAACAAATAAACGAGGTGGGGCCCCTTAATGGGGAGGGAATTATGATGGTTGGAAGTTATGTCGGGAAAAGGGGGTGGAGATCGTTGGGTGGAGGAAGTAATTTGTATTTCTCTCTCTCTCTCTCTCTCTCTCTCTCTCTCTCTCTCTCTCTCTCTCTCCTTTTTTGCCATCCTTTCCTTCCACTGTCCCTTACTCTCGGGTTAGCTATCTCTACTAGAATTAAGTCCTGACCACCTCGCTGGGATCGTAAGGTCTGTGTGGTGAGTGTATAGATGTAAATCTCTCTCTTTCTACCCCTCCCCCTCCCCCTATTTTAACGACTGTGGTGTAAAAAGTCAACATCCAAACGAAGCAGCAAGGTGTGTTCCAGGCACCATAAATCCCCCCCCCCCCCTCGCTAGTATTAAGGGGAGATTTCCACTTGAGGGATTTTTTTTCTGGATCCCTTTCTATCTCATGTTTAGTCCCATTGCTTTTGATATTCTAAGACGTTCGCCCCATTAGTTTGGTGATTTTAAGAACTTTTGCCCCATTTCTGTCAATTTTAAGACCTTTCGTGCCATTTAGGTGTCCATTTTATCCTGGCGAGCGATAGCGAGCCTGTAATTTAAGAGGAACCGGCCTATGGCCGGGATATTTTTCTACCGAAAAATGTACAAATTTATCTTGAAAGGGGGTGTACGGGGTGTAATTTTAAGCTTGATGGAATTCTAGGGAACGAACTAAAAACCTCCCCTTAAGGGGAGATGGGCCTGGGGTTTTTTTCTATTAAATCCTTTATTACTTTATATCTTAGTTTCCTCGCTAGACCTCCATTACGCTTACAAAAACACCCCCTAGAACCCCCTTCAAGATATATTTGTACATTTTTCGGTAGAAGAATGTTCCGGTTTCCTCTTAAAATTGCAGGCTCGCTTGCGCTCGCCAGGTAAAAATCGACAGCTAAATGACACGAAAGGTCTTAAAATTGACAACGAAATGGGGCGAAAGGTGTTAAAACCTCCAAACTAATGGGTCGAATGTCTTACATAATCTCGAACACAAAGGGGGCTTAACACGAGGAGGGAGAAAGGTGACCAAGAAAAACGACCCATCTCTCTCCCCCCCCCCCCCCCCCCCCCCCCCCCCACACACACACACACACACACACACACACACACACACACACACACACACACACACACACACACGCACACTCAGTCTCGGGGAAGGGTGGAGCACTGTAATCCTACCCTGTGTTTAGGTTGTATGTCACTGTTACCATCTCTTGCCTTCGTTCTATAAGGAAGTTGGAGCTGTATGTATCGATATTTAGCACAATTGACCACTTGCGAGTTTCAGGCTATAAGGAAGTTGGAGCCGGCAACATCGATATTCAAGATAAATGTGGGTTTCTGATGGATACAAAATATGGTTAATTTGGTTTGATGTATTTATATATGTATTATGACCGTATTTTAGCTGGTAATTCTCCTACATATTGATGGCCACAGCTCCAACTTCCTTATAGACTGAAACTAGCAAGCGGTCAATTACCAGATCAAATACAGATGTAATGCCTATATAAATACATAAGACCAAATTAAGGGGAGGTTTTTAGCCTGTTCCCTAGACCTCCATCAAGCTTAAAATTACACCCCCTAGACCCCCTTTCAAGATAAATTTGTACATTTTTCGGTAGAAAAATGTCCTGGCCGAAGGCCGGTTCCTCTTAAATTACAGGCTCGCTATCGCTCGCCAGGAAAAAATCGACACCTAAATGGCACGAAAGGTCTTAAATTTGACAGAAATGGGGTGAAAGTTCTTAAAATCGCCAAAATATTGAGGCGAACGTATTAAAATCTCAAAAACTATAGATCTAAACATGAGGGAGAAAGGGGTCCATAAAAAAATCCCTCAAGTGGAAATCTCCCCTTAAATATATTGTCTATCCCTCAGAATCATACATTATTATTGGATTAATGCTTAATATCAATGTTTACGGCTCCAACTTCCTTATAACCTGAAACTCGCAAGTGGTCAATTGACGACTTGCGAGTTTCAGGCTATAAGGAAGTTGGAGCCGGAAACATCGACACAAAACAGATATTAAATTAAAATAAACCGTTGTAATGGACCGAACGTATGATCATTTAGGATGTATATAGTCATTAATGTACTACGACCATATTATAGCTGGTAATTCTGTTTATTATCGACGACTACAGCTCCAACTTCATTATAGCTTGAAACTCGCAAGTGTTCAATTGCCTGGTTTTTTCTGTTTTTTTTTTTTTTTTTTTTTTAACGCTTATGTTTTACTCCTTAAATTTGGCGACTACAAGACGCTTCACCCCATTCAGGTGTCAAGAGTCGGTTTTCGGTCGGGACATTCTATTAGTGTGGTAGATTATGTGAAAGAATGTGTAGTAATTGTGCGTTTCTTCATAAAAGTGTCAAAATTGGCACAGACCATAATAAGCACGGTATGATCAAAAGTAGCTATAGGGCCATCACAGGTTTAGCCTAGGTTGGCTTTGGCAGCCCCTTTTCAATTAATCTCCATTAGAGTACTGGAACACAGATATTTACCCCAAATATTTACCCAGATATTTTACACCGAGATATTTACCCCAAACTGTATACTGTGGTAGGGATGTCAAACTGTATACTGTGGTAGAGATGTCAAACTGTATACTGTGGTAGGGATGTCAAACTGTATACTGTGGTTGGGATGTCAAACTGTATACTGTGGTAGGGATGTCAAACTGTATACTGTGGTTGGGATGTCAAACTGTATACTGTGGTTGGGATGTCAAACTGTATACTGTGGTAGGGATGTCAAACTGTATACTGTGGTAGGGATGTCAAACTGTATACTGTGGTAGGGATGTCAAACTGTATACTGTGGTAGGGATGTCAAACTGTATACTGTGGTAGGGATGTCAAACTGTATACTGTGGTAGGGATGTCAAAACTGTATACTGTGGTAGGGATGTCAAACTGTATACTGTGGTAGGGATGTCAAACTGTATACTGTGGTAGGGATGTCAAACTGTATACTGTGGTAGGGATGTCAAACTGTATACTGTGGTAGAGATGTCAAACTGTATACTGTGGTTGGGATGTCAAACTGTATACTGTGGTTGGGATGTCAAACTGTATACTGTGGTAGGGATGTCAAACTGTATACTGTGGTAGAGATGTCAAACTGTATACTGTGGTAGGGATGTCAAACTGTATACTGTGGTAGAGATGTCAAACTGTATACTGTGGTAGAGATGTCAAACTGTATACTGTGGTAGGGATGTCAAACTGTATACTGTGGTAGAGATGTCAAACTGTATACTGTGGTAGGGATGTCAAACTGTATACTGTGGTAGGGATGTCAAACTGTATACTGTGGTAGAGATGTCAAACTGTATACTGTGGTAGGGATGTCAAACTGTATACTGTGGTAGAGATGTCAAACTGTATACTGTGGTAGGGATGTCAAACTGTATACTGTGGTAGGGATGTCAAACTGTATACTGTGGTAGGGATGTCAAACTGTATACTGTGGTAGGGATGTCAAACTGTATACTGTGGTAGGGATGTCAAACTGTATACTGTGGTAGGGATGTCAAACTGTATACTGTGGTAGGGATGTCAAACTGTATACTGTGGTAGAGATGTCAAACTGTATACTGTGGTAGGGATGTCAAACTGTATACTGTGGTAGAGATGTCAAACTGTATACTGTGGTAGGGATGTCAAACTATACTGTGGTAGAGATGTCAAACTGTATACTGTGGTAGGGATGTCAAACTGTATACTGTGGTAGAGATGTCAAACTGTATACTGTGGTAGGGATGTCAAACTGTATACTGTGGTAGGGATGTCAAACTGTATACTGTGGTAGAGATGTCAAACTGTATACTGTGGTAGAGATGTCAAACTGTATACTGTGGTAGGGATGTCAAACTGTATACTGTGGTAGAGATGTCAAACTGTATACTGTGGTAGAGATGTCAAACTGTATACTGTGGTAGGGATGTCAAACTAGTCTCAAATGACTTAAGGGGGGTGACCTGCTTTTTTGCTCTCCTGTTCTCCCTTTCTCTGGCTTGTATCCATTCGGCCCCATTCAGCCTACTGTTTTAAGACGTTTATCCTCATTCAGGTGTCATTTTTTTACTGGTGAGCGGTAGCGAACCAGCATATTTTATAAATGTTTTTTGAGAGCAGGCTAAATATGTACATTTTTCGATAGAAAAAATTCTCCGAAGCCGGATTTTTTCATATAATGCTGGCTCGCTATCGCTCGCCAGGAAGAAATCGACACCTAGATGGGGATAAACGTCTTAAAATAGTTGGCTGAATGGGGCCGAATGGATACAAGCCAGAGAAAAAGATCAAAGGAGAGAAATAAGTAAAAAACAGGTCACCCCCCTTAAAATCTAAAAAAAACAATGGGGCTAAAAATTAGGAAGAAGGGGCCAGAAAGACCGGTCCATCTCCCCTTAAGCAACACTACCACCCTGCAATACATCAGAGAGAGAGAGAGAGAGAGAGAGAGAGAGAGAGGGGGGGGGTGAGAGAGAGAGAGAGAGAGAGAGAGAGAGAGAGAGAGAGAGAGAGAGAGAGAGAGGGCGGGCGAGAGAGAGAGGGGGCGTGAGAGAGAGCGAGAGAGGGAGACAGAGAGACAGACAGACAGACAGACAGAGAGCGAGAGCGGGATAGAGAAAGAGAGAGAGAGCACTTATTATAGCCCAGTATAGCACAATCACTCAGCCGGATATCTAAGCTCTCCATCTTGATATACGGCTTCAAGCGGACCCATGCTATATCCGGATGAACCGACTTGGAAGAGAGAGAGAGAGAGAGAGAGAGAGAGAGAGAGAGAGAGAGAGATACCAAAGGAGGGAGATAGATAGATAGATAGATAGATAGATAGATAGATAGATAAATAGATAGATAATAACCGAACTAGGCTGGTAAAGAAATTTGCTCATATAGATACTGCCCGAACTAGTCTGTTAAAAAAACGTATGTCTGAAGTGCCAGCCTGGGTGATGGTAGTGTATCATCATACCGCTATGATTTATGGCGCTGATTAACATATTTTACCCCCCCCCCCCCTACCCCTACCCCCTTCCTGTACTGTGTGCCCCTGCTGTCACTTATATACTGTATATAGGCCTTCTCTCTCTCTTAATCTATCTCTCGCTCTCTCTCTCTTAATCTATCTCGCGCTCTCTCTCTCTCTTAATCTATCTCGCGCTCTCTCCTCTCTCTCTCTTAATCTATCTCGCGCTCTCTCTCTCTCTTAATCTATCTCGCGCTCTCTCTCTCTCTTAATCTATCTCTCGCTCTCACGCTCTCTCTCTCTCTTAATCTATCTCTCGCTCTCTCTCTCTCTTAATCTATCTCTCGCTCTCGCGCTCTCTCTCTTAATCTATCTCTCGCTCTCGCGCTCTCTCTCTCTCTTAATCTATCTCTCGCTCTCTCTCTTAATCTATCTCTCGCTCTCTCTCTCTCTTAATCTATCTCTCGCTCTCTCTTAATCTATCTCGCTCTCGCGCTCTCTCTCTCTCTTAATCTATCTCACGCTCTCTCTCTCTCTTAATCTATCTCTCGCTCTCTCTCTCTCTCTTAATCTATCTCTCGCTCTCGCGCTCTCTCTCTCTCTTAATCTATCTCTCGCTCTCGCGCTCTCTCTCTCTCTTAATCTATCTCTCGCTCTCGCGCTCTCTCTCTTAATCTATCTCTCACTCTCTCTCTCTCTTAATCTATCTCTCGCTCTCGCGCGCTCTCTCTCTCTTAATCTATCTCTCACTCTCTCTCTCTCTTAATCTATCTCTATCTCTCGCTCTCGCGCTCTCTCTCTCTCTTAATCTATCTCTCGCTCTCGCGCTCTCTCTCTTAATCTATCTCGCGCTCTCTCTCTCTCTTAATCTATCTCTCGCTCTCGCGCGCTCTCTCTCTTAATCTATCTCGCGCTCTCTCTCTCTTAATCTATATCTCGCTCTCGCGCTCTCTCTCTCTCTTAATCTACCTCTCGCTCTCACGCGCTCTCTCTCTTAATCTATCTCTCGCTCTTGCGCTCTCTCTTAATCTATATCTCGCTCTCGCGCTCTCTCTCTCTCTTAATCTATCTCTCGCTCTCGTGCTCTCTCTCTCTTAATCTATCTCTCGCTCTCTCTCTCTCTTAATCTATCTCTCACTCGCGCTCTCTCTTAATCTATCTCTCACTCTCGCGCTCTCTCTCTCTTAATCTATCTCTTGCTCTCGCGCTCTCTCTCTCTTAATCTATCTCTCGCTCGCGCGCTCTCTCTCTCTTAATCTATCTCTCGCTCTCGCGCTTTTCTCTCTCTCTTAATCTATCTCTCGCTCTCGCGCTCTCTCTCTTAATCTATCTCTCGCTCTTGCGCTCTCTCTCTCTTAATCTATCTCTCGCTCTCACGCGCTCTCTCTCTTAATCTATCTCGCGCTCTCTCTCTCTTAATCTATATCTCGCTCTCGCGCTCTCTCTCTCTCTTAATCTATCTCTCGCTCTTGCACTCTCTCTCTCTCTCGCGCTCTCTCTCTTAATCTATCTCTCGCTCTTGCGCTCTCTCTATCTTAATCTATCTCTCGCTCTCGCGCGCTCTCTCTCTCTTAATCTATCTCGCGCTCTGTCTCTCTTAATCTATATCTCGCTCTCTCTCTCTCTTAATCTATATCTCGCTCTCGCGCTCTCTCTCTCTCTTAATCTATCTCTCGCTCTCTCTCTCTTAATCTATCTCTCGCTCTTGCGCTCTCTCTCTCTTAATCTATCTCTCACTCTCGCGCGCTCTCTCTCTCTTAATCTATCTCTCGCTCTTGCGCTCTCTCTCTTAATCTATCTCTCACTCTCGCGCGCTCTCTCTCTCTTAATCTATCTCGCGCTCTCTCTCTCTCTCTTAATCTATATCTCGCTCTCTCTCTCTTAATCTATCTCTTGCTCTCGCGCTCTCTCTCTTAATCTATCTCTTGCTCTCGTGCTCTCTCTCTCTCTTAATCTATCTCTTGCTCTCTCTCTCTCTCTCTTAATCTATCTCTTGCTCTCGCTCTCTCTTAATCTATCTCTTGCTCTCGCTCTCTCTCTCTTAATCTATCTCTCGCTCTCGTGCGCTCTCTCTCTTAATCTATCTCTCGCTCTCGCGCTCTCTCTCTCTTAATCTCTTTCTCGCTCTCGCGCTCTCTCTCTCTTAATCTATATCTCGCTCTCGCGTTCTCTCTCTCTTAATCTATCTCTCGCTCTCGCGCTCTCTTAATCTATCTCTCTCTCTCTCTTAATCTATCTCTCGCTCTCGCGCTCTCTCTCTCTCTTAATCTATCTCTCTCTCTTAATCTATCTCTCGCTCTCGCGCTCTCTCTCTCTTAATCTATCTCTCGCTCTTGCGCTCTCTCTCTCTCTTAATCTATGTCTCGCTCTCGCGCTCTCTCTCTTAATCTATCTCTCGCTCTCGCGCTCTCTCTCTTAATCTATCTCTCGCTCTCGCGCTCTCTCTCTCTCTTAATCTATCTCTTGTACTCTCTCTCTCTCTTAATTTATCTCTCGCTCTCTCTCTCTCTTAATCTATCTCTCGCGCTCTCTCTCTCTCTCTTAATCTATCTCTCGCTCTTGCGCTCTCTCTCTCTATTAATCTATCTCTGGCTCTCACGCTCTCTCTCTCTCTCTTAATTTATCTCTTGCTCTCTCTTTCTCTCTTAATCTATCTCTCGCTCTCTCTCTTAATCTATCTCTCGCTCTCTCTCTCTCTTAATCTATCTCGCGCTCTCGCGCGCTCTCTCTCTCTCTCAATCTATCTCGCTCTCGCGCTCTCTCAATCTATCTCGCGCTCTCTCTCTTAATCTATCTCGCTCTCACGCTCTCTCTCTCTCAATCTATCTCTCGCTCTCGCTCTCTCTCTCTTAATCTATCTCGCGCTCGCTCTCTTAATCTATCTCGCTCTCGCGCTCTCTCTCTCTTAATCTATCTCTCGCTCTTGCGCGCTCTCTCTCTCTCAATCTATCTCTCGCTCTCTTAATCTACCTCTCTCTCTCTCTCTCTTAATCTCTATCAATCTCTATCTTTGTCTTTCTCTATCTTTCTCTTTCTCTCTCTTTCTCTCTCTCTCTATCTTTCTCTCTCTATAATGTTTGTATGATATTAACTCATCAGGATGAGCTAGTACCATTTATATTTAATTTAAACCTTCAGTATATATTACCGAGAGGCTTTTCCTTATGAGCCATCTCTTATTTATTTATTTATTTATTTATTTATTTATTTATTTTATTTTATTTTATTTATTTTTGGTCATGTAGTTGTAAATATTAGTGGGTGGAGAGAGAACCTTCTTCTGCACCATCCTGTTCTTCTTTAGTCCATAATAATTTTAGAGATAAGTCCCGACTGCCGCGCACACACACACACATTGTGTGTGTATATATATATATATATATATATATATATATATATATATATATATATATATATATATATATATATATATATATATATATATATATATATATATATATATATATATATATATATATATATATATATATATATATATATATATATATATATATATTATCGTTCTTCAGAAGAGCAGTTTAAGAACAAATTACACAGTACACTATACCCGTAGTGTATCTCCCTGGAATAGACAGAAAAACCTTTGAGATACTAACTATTCCTGGCAACTCCCCGTAACTCTCTCTTTCTCTCAACTTGGTGATCATGAAAATATCGGGCACTTAACAAGGTCCCGTCAACTAGGGAACTTTTCAGCCCGGGGGTAAGTACAGTCTAGCCAACTCATTTGCATATTTAAATTCTTGTTGAAGACTTGGGAGGAGGAGGGTGGTGGGGGTGGGGGTGGTGGTGGTGGTGGTGGTGGAGGAGGAGGAGGAGGAGGAGGAGGAGGAGGAGGAGGAGGTGGTGGTGGTGGAGGAGGAGGAGGAGGAGGAGGAGGTGGTGGTGGTGGTGGTGGAGGAGGTGGTGGTGGTCGTGGAGGAGGTGGAAGTAGTGGAGGAGGAGGAGGTGGTGGTGATCGTGGAGGAGGTGGTGGTGGTCGTGGAGGAGGAGGAGGAAGTAGTGGAGGAGGAGGAGGGTGGTGGTGGTGGTGGAGTCCTGCAGTAAATGAGACTGGCCATTTTTGTCTTAGGAGGCCATTTTGGTGCCATGGTTATGTCTTTGGAGGCCATTTTGTCACCGTGATTATCGAACAGCTGGGTTACATTATATGTGTGTTCATGTAGAATTAACCCCTTCTGTGCCGGCGACGTCTATATAATTTTATTCTAGCTATATTTAGACGATTTTGTGCAGGTGAAGAAGGATCTGTTGTAGTAAAAAGGGTTAAGTGAGATCGTTATTTATTAGCTTGATGGATGGAGGTCTAGGAAAACTAAAAACAAACATTATTTAAAATATACATAAATGAGGAAATAAATACGCCCATCCCTCCTTAAAGTTGTGAAGGGAAAACGGACTCGATATCTGAAGAAGGAAAAACTTACTCGATATCTGAAGAAGGAAAAACGTACTCGATATCTGAATGGCTGACACAAACGCCTACGAAGATCTATTGGGTGCAAAAAAGGAAAAACAGAAAAAAACTTTAACTTATAATTTATAAAGGTAAATTGCATATTGCCAAGTGGATGTTGTATGATCATGTTCTTATATTTGCAAGCACATGTTGACAAATAACTATGATTTAATAGATGATTGGGACAACCCCTCACCGCAACTAAATACAGGGAATATTTTATATATATATATATATATATATATATATACAGTATACCGGTATATATATATATATATATATATACAGTATGCCGGTATATATATATATATATATATATATATATATATATATATATATATATATATATATATACTGTATATATATTTTTTTTTTTTTTTTTTTTTTTTTTTTTTCCACAAGAGAGCTTTTATTGTCAATTTTCGATATTCGACATTTTTTCCGGTAGCTTCTCTGGGACTTTTGTACCAGTTTTGGAAACTACATTGAAGACTGATAAACTTAGCTGACGGAAATATTTGAAAGTTTGCCTTATAAACTGCCAGATCAGTGTTTACGATGAAAGTTGAGGGAAATCTCTCTCTCTCTCTCTTTCTCTCTCCAAAATCGTCCACTGTCAGCCAACGCCCACCACTATATTACCACCGAGATATTATACAAACATTGTACAGTCGCGCTAATAAGTCGCTCTGTGCTGTATTAATGTCTGTCAGATGTTGAATAGAGTGGGGTATGAGTTGGACCATGTTTATATATCTCACTCAAAAACGAATAAAGACAGTTTTCGATATTGCTGATAACAATTATTAATCAAAATATACTTGGTTCCGAGACATCACTTATTTGGCCGATTGTACAGTCGAGGTTAATAAGTGTTGTCAGATATTTCACGTTTCGGACACTGACTAATACTCTGAGGGATAAGCACTTTTCCCAGTAACTATAAAGATACCAATAACACTTTTTGAGCGATAACCACTGGAATCTATGGCAACACTTAATACCCCCGATTGTACAGTCGCGGCAACTTAACCCTTTGAGGATCATGACGTGTTTTTTACTATTCTGGCTATCATTAGTCGATTTTATTCAGCTTAAGGGGGGTGACCTGCTTTTTGTTCTCTCCTTTTCTCTCTTTCTCTGGCTTGTATCCATTCAGCCCCATTCAGCCTACTGTTTTAAGATGTTTATCCCCATCCAGGTGTCAATTTTTTACTGGTGAGCGGTAGAGAGCCAGCATATTTTAAAAATGTTTTTGACAGCAGGCTAAATTTGTAAAGGTAGAAAAATTTCTCCGGCGAAGCCGGATTTCTTCATATAATGCTGGCTCGCTATCGCTCGCTAGGAAGAAATCGACACCTAGATGGGGATAAACGTCTTAAAATAGTTGGCTGAATGGGGCCGAATGGATACAAGCCAGAGAAAGATAGAAAAGGACAGAACAAAAACAGGTCACCCCCCTTAAGGTGAATTTATGGGAGGTAAGCAGTTAATTGAGATAGTATTTACCCCCTTGCTTCCTAGCTATCCTTCCTAAGTTGCATACAATCGTATAATGGTACCGGTAACCAAAATCAAAAGTAAAAATGCGTCTTAGATTCTCATACATATATTTTCGAAGCGATCTCGGGTTGCATTGAAACTTATTATTTTTTTCCCGCCAAATTAATGGGGCAATTTTATTTATTTATGTATAGGATATATATATATATACTGTATGTATTTACTATATGTATATATAGTTGATTTATTATATATTATTATTATTTATTATTATTATTATTATTATTCTATTCATCCTGGATTAGGTGAAGTCGGTTGACAAGACATATCCACGATATACAGTAGGTTTTTTTCATGTAGGATATGTAGGTAATTCTTTATGAGCCTCTATTTGGGGAGGGAATTCGTGGTGTATAGAAATAGACGCACATACACACACAGGATATATATATATATATATATATATATATATATATATACCGGTATATACAGGGTGTTCCAGTAATGCTTTTCATAAATTATATGGTGGACTCATCAGACAAAAATAAGAATAAATTACTCTATGAACATGAGGTTGAGTATTTATAATAACGGAGTTATTACACAATTTAAGTTAACGATAGATACAATGCCATTCAGTCCAAGGGGTAATGTTGCCATTTTAGTGGATTATATCCATTTGGCCTTCGCTATCGCTTGCTAGCCTCAAGATAGTGAGCAGTAGCGATCTGACTTTTCGGTAGAAAAGGACATATGCCGGACATAATTATGTCCGGCTTCGCCGGATTTGATTTTCCTACCGAAAACATCAGCTCGCTACTGCTCACTATCTTGAGGCTAGCAAGCGATAGCGAAGGCCAAATGGATATAATCCACTAAAATGGCAACATTACCCCTTGGACTCAATGGCATTGTATCTATCGTTAACTTAAATCGTGTAATAACCCCGTTATTATAAATACTCAACCTCATGTTCATAGAGTAATGTATTCTTATTTTTGTCTGATGAGTCCACCATATAATTTATGAAAAGCATTACTGGAACACGGCACTTATACAGATATCTTATATACGGCACTTATACAGATATCTTATATACGGCACTTATACAGATATCTTATATACGGCACTTATACAGATATCTTATATACGGCACTTATACAGATATACCATGCAAGTATTGTTATCCAAGTGATGTTAACATATATATACAGTCTATATATATATATATATACCACATACGATACATAGGTATTTATACCTAAACAGTGCATACAAATATTAGTTGTTAATTTGATTTTAGCATAATATTCAATATATGAAGTCTCCTTTAAAGTAAGCTACTTTGGCTAGAAATATGTTAACATCACTTGGATAACAATACTTGCATGGTATATCTGTATAAGTGCCGTATATAAGATATCTGTATAAGTGCCGTACGGTATATAAGATATCTGTATAAGTGCCGTATATAATATATTTACATTATAGTTGGCTTCCCAGATATTCTGAATTTATGAATGAATATAGAAACCACACGATAGCGCAATAGCAAAGGTCAATGTCGCTGTAACGATATATATATATATATATATATATATATATATCACAACAGTCGTCCTGATTGTCGGTGGGTCGAGCCCCGCGGATAGTTTAAATGTATATATGTATAGATAGATAGGGTAAGATTTCTCTAGTATAAATAAAATTCACATATATTTCTTTATTATTGTTAAGGTGAGTAAATCATGGGTTTGAGCTTAGCGGAGGTTTTCCAGATAAGGCTGTGTAACCTTATACCAGCCCCAACACCCGAGAATATATGGTGATAGGCGCGGTCACTACCACTCCATGAATGAATGTATATACTACGAGGTGTGTGTGTGTGTGTGTGTGTGTGTGTGTGTGTGTGTGTGTGTGTGGTTATAAGAGCCAGTATCGGAATGAATTGATTTATACTGCGACGTGTGTGTGTGTGTGTGTGTGTGTGTGTGTGTGTGTGTGTGGTTATAAGAGCCAGTATCGGAATGAATTGATTTATACTGCGACGTGTGTGTGTGTGTGTGTGTGTGTTTCCGTTAGTGTGTGTGAGAGAGAGAGAGTGAGTGAGCGAACATCTTCCTCCGTTTCTTCTTACTATAGGCACTCCATGTACTTGTTCGTGGTGGTGTTTTGTTTTGGCAAATGGAAGGTGTGGTGGAGAGAAATTGATTGATTTGATGTGTGAGAGAGAGAGAGAGAGAGAGAGAGAGAGAATAAGAAAGATAGTAAGCCCATATACGTATCCGAGGCGGTGTATTGTTTTGGTAAATGTAAGGTGTGGTGGCGTCAGCGTGGAGCCCCCTTGACACATACAGACATACACGCACACATACACACACACACACACACACACACACACACACTCACACTCACACACAGTCAACGCCCTAATACCTTACTAGGGATGTTTCTGTTGATCCCTCTATTATTATAAGTATTATTATTCTGGTCTTTATATATAAGGCTCCTTCTGATGACGTCACTGAGGGAGAGACACGCCCGGCTTGGGTGGCAGGGTCGTCAGGGAGTAGGTTTATAACTTTTATTTGTCAGTTCTATTTGTCAGTTTTATTTGTAAAGCCGGTATCACACGAGCACTTTTTACCTCAACACTTATCCTCAACACTGGTCTGACAGCTTATGAGGTCAACATTTAATATATTTATGCTACCTAAATTCATCTATCATCAGTCTAGTTTCCGATACCAGTGCAAAATCATCCAGAAATGTTGCCAGAAAAATGTTGATCATCGAATGTTGACTATAAAAGCTCTCGTGTGATACCGGCTTAAGGGGAGATTTCCACCTGGAGGATTTTTTTCTGAACCTCTTTCTCCCTCATGTTTAGCCCCATGGCTTGTGAGATTTAAAGACGCTTGCCCCATTAGTATGACGATTTTAAGAACCCTCGCCCCATTTCTGTCAATTTTAAGACCATTCGTGCCATTTAGGTGTCGATTTTTTCCTGGCGAGCGATAGCGAGCCTGTAATTTAAGGGGAACCGGCCTTCGGCCGGGAAATTTTTCTACCGAAAAATGTACAAATTTATCTTGAAAAGGGGTCAAGGGGGAGTAATTTTAAGCTTGATGGAAGTCTAGGGAATCAACTAAAAACCTCCCCTTAAGTGAGTTGGTGTGAGCACAAAACTATATTGGTGGAAAAAAGACACCCAAGTTTTTTATGTGAACAAATAATTCCGAGTCCACAGTGTCATAAACCCTTCACTCGGAAAGTAACAAATAATCGAACACCAGCGACTTGAACCAAGGGTGTGATGTTGGGGGTAATGCTATATAATGCTATATAATTAGGGCCCATTATCGCCGTGCCTAATGCCATATTTATCACAGTGTTAGGGAGGGGTGTCTTAACGGGTAGGGAGGGGGGAGGGGTGGGGTTCGGAAGGGTAGATGGGAGGAGAGGGGATCGGAAGGGTAGATGAGGGTAGTGGGGAAGTGGGAGGGGTGGGGTTCGGAAGGGTAGATGGGAGGAGAGGGGATCGGAAGGGTAGATGAGGGTAGTGGGGAAGGGGGAGGGGTGGGGTTCGGAAGGGTAGATGGGAGGAGAGGGGATCGGAAGGGTAGATGAGGGTAGTGGGGAAGGGGGAGAGGTGGGGTTCGGAAGGGTAGATGGGAGGAGAGGGGATCGGAAGGGTAGATGAGGGTAGTGGGGAAGGGGGAGGGGTGGGGTTCGGAAGGGTAGATGGGAGGAGAGGGGATCGGAAGGGTAGATGAGGGTAGTGGGGAAGGGGGAGGGGGGGGGGGTTCGGAAGGGTAGATGGGAGGAGGGGATCGGAAGGGTAGATGAGGGTAGTGGGGAAGGGGGGAGGGGGGGGGATCGGAAGGGTAGATGGGAGGAGGGGGATCGGAAGGGTAGATGGGAGTAGTGGGGAAGGGGGAGGGGGTGATCAGAAGGGTAGATGGGGGTAATGGGGAGGGCGGAGGGGGGTAATGGAGGAGTGTTCAAATACATTGAACGTATTTATCAATACCAAACTAAATCGAACTAATATTTCTACCATTTGGGAAGAGTCAGTCGAGGAACAGATGTGGAAATTTACAGCCAATTTTCTCCAGCCTTTTTTGAGTTAGAGAGGGTTAGAGGTCATGATTTCTCGCCTATTTACAGCGAATACACTATAGGGATGATGTGGGAAAGAAGGGGAGGAGGTAAGGTGTCAGACGATAGCAAAGTCTGTTATGTTTAGTCTCTATTATTGTCTATATACATATAAAATTATGGTATATAGGCCAAATTGTGTCATAGGAAGGGATTAAATTATGGTATATAGGCCAAATTGTGTCATAGGAAGGGATTAAATTATGGTATATAGGTCAAATTGTGTCATAGGAGGGGATTAAATGGCCGAAACAATGCTATTTCATGTTATTTGTCTTGTACTCGTCATATTCATTTAAGTTCTCTAACAAAATCCCTTCGGTTTGACACCCTGATCCGAGGGAGGGGGGGGGGGGGGGGGGGTAGAATAGGTGGGAATGAAATGGGAGTGGAGACAGAAGGAATCGGCAGAAGAGAGGGAGGATGGAGGGGGGATACTTGGCAATGAGGAAGGAAAGGGGGGGGGGGGAGGGGGGGGGGAGATAGAGGAGGCAGGAAGGAGGGGAGATATTGGAGATGGGGGAAAGAAGGGATGGGAGAGGTGAGGGGGGAGGCACGATGAGGCAAAGGAGAGAGAGAGAGAGAGAGAGACCTAATCATCATTATCAGGCATATTACTGCCTCCAGGCATCACTATACTGGATTGTCTGTTGTTTAATTTGACAACTATAGCCTCATCTGGCGGAAAGTTTATTGGCAAAATATAATAACAAACAAATAGATAATAGAACCTGCCAGGTCTCTACAGATCTCAAATTTTCCCAAAGTCTATTAGGCTAAATCTTTCAGCAGACGGTGACGCAAACCTAAGTTTAACTTTTGCTATCATTTGTATGATATCCCAGTCGGGGAACACCTCGACGACGTATATATACAGACTAAACACACATAACAAAGCCACTACAACAGCTTCCTTTCTCTCCAACACCCCTTCTCCCCTCTCTACACTCTTCAGATAATAGGAAAAGTAGAAAGTAGTTACGAGGTGCCGTTTTAAAGGCTTATCCCTCAATACCTTCACCTTCACATAATCGTTCAAAGGGGTTAAGCAGAGTCACCCCAATGGACCAACGTAGCAAATGTGCCCTTAGAAGAACAAGTGGGCGAGGCAAAAGGACAGGGAAGGGAGCGCGTTTTTTTTTTTTTTTTTTTTTTTTTTTTTTTTTTTTTTTAGAGACAGAGTGGGTGATACTTAAGGGGGGAGGTAGTTGCTTGCTTTTTCTTGACACCCTTCTCCCTCATGTTTAGCCCCATTAGGTTTGAGATTCTAAGACGTCTCTGCCCCCATTGCTTTCACCCCCATGTCTTTGTCAATGTTTACAACTTTCGTGCCATTTAGGTGTCGATTTGATCTGGCAGGGGAATATTGGGGATGTTTGTTGTAAGCTTGATGGAGGTATAAGGAGGGAAAAAAAATAATAATAATAATACAAAAATATATACTGTAAATCGATACAAAATAGTAACTAAATAAATTGATACAAAATAGTAAAAGAATCGATAAAAATTTGTGATTAAGGGGAGATTTCCACTTGAGGGATTTTTTTCTGGCTCCCTCTCTCTCTCTCTATGTTTAGCCCCATTGTTTTTGAGATTTTAAGACTTTCGCCCCATTAGTTTGACGATCTTAAGAACTTTCGTCCCATTTCTGTCAATTTTAAGACCTTTCGTGCCAATTAGGTGTCGAGTTTTGCCTGGCGAGCGATAGCGAGCCTATAATGTAAGAGGAACCGGCCTTCGGCCGGGAAATTTTTCTACCGAAAAATGTACAAATTTATCTTGAAAGGGGGTCTAGGGGGTGTAATCGTAAGCTTGATGGAAATCTAGGGAACAAACTAAAAACCTCCCCTTAAATATATCGATACAAAGGTAAATACATAAACTGATAAAAACAGTAAATAAATTAATCGATACAAAAATAATAAAGACATAATAAAGCGACCCATAAATATACCCCCCTCCCCCCCTATAAGTCCGACAGGATACGCCCGGGAAGGGATGAGGTGGGTGGGGCAAGGATAGATAAGGTTATGTTCCTTCAAGCCAACAGTGGGGAGATTCGAACCCCGGGGCTGACTGTTTTGGGAGTGGAGTGTCATTTATCAGGGGGGGGGGGTTCTCAAGAAGGTATGGAAGGGTTCATTAAAGTGGCCATGATAATTTACCCCTTAACCCGTACCAGTTCGGTCCTTTTCTTAAGGGGAGATTTCCACTTGAGGGACTTTTTTCTTGACCCCTTTCTCCCTCATGTTTAGCCCCATTGCTTTTGAGATTTTAAGACCTTCGCCCTAGTAGTTTGGATATTTTAAGACATTTTGCCCCATTTCTGTCAATTTTAAGACCTTTCGTGCCGTTAAGGTGTCGATTTTTTTCTGGCGAGCGATAGCGAGCCTGTTATTCAAGAGCAACCGGCCTCCGGCCGGGACAATTTTCTACCGAAAAATGTACAAATTTATCTTGAAAGGGGGTCTAGGGGGTGTAATTTTAAGCTTGATGAAAAAGTAGGGAACAAACTAAATACCTCCCCTTAACCCGTTCAGTACCAGTTCTGTCCTTTTCTTAACCCGTTCAGTACCAGTTATGTGCTTTTCTTAACCCGTTCAGTCGGTCCTTTTCTTAACCCGTCAGTACCAGTACCAGTGCTATGCTTTTCTTAACCCGTTCAGTACCAGTTCTGTCCTTTTCTTAACCCGTTCAGTACCAGTTATGTGCTTTTCTTAACCCGTTCAGTACCAGTTCGGTCCTTTTCTTAACCCGTTCAGTACCAGTTCGGTCCTTTTCTTAACCCGTTCAGTACCTGTTCGGTCCTTTTCTTAAACCGTTCAGTACCAGTGCTATGCTTTTCTTAACCCGTTCAGTACCAGTTCTGTCCTTTTCTTAACCCGTTCAGTACCAGTTCTGTCCTTTTCTTAACCCGTTCAGTACCAGTTCTGTCCTTTTCTTAACCCGTTCAGTACCAGTTCTGTCCTTTTCTTAACCCGTTCAGTACCAGTTCGGTCCTTTTCTTAAACCGTTCAGTACCAGTGCTATGCTTTTCTTAACCCGTTCAGTACCAGTTCTGTCCTTTTCTTAACCCGTTCAGTACCAGTTCTGTCCTTTTCTTAACCCGTTCAGTACCAGTTCTGCCTTAACCCGTTCAGTACCAGTTCTGCCTTAACCCGTTCAGTACCAGTTCTGCCTTAACCCGTTCAGTACCAGACAAAGCTGCCTGTAACAATTGTCACCCCCAAAGTTGAAAGTGACATACGAGCCAAATTCAAGGTACGTTAAGAGTCAAAATGCCTGGACACACGGAGGTTATAGCAGTCCAAGTCATAAGATGAAGGAAAGATTGATTGAGGGAGAGAGTTCCAGAGTGTACTTGTTGAGTAGAAGACAGACTGAAAAAACATGTGTTAATTCTTGAGTTAAACATGTGAGATGCCTTGATACATTTTATAAATTCAGTGGTGACCGGTCAACTCAACCAGTAGACCATTTCAACCAGTACCAAATCAACCAATACGGTTAGGTTAGGTTAGTACTATATTTTGGCACTGGTTGGGTTCGTCTGGGTTAATTTGGCACTGGTTGGGTTCGTCTGGGTTAATTTGGCACTGGTTGAGAGCTACTGGTTGAAATGGTCTACTGGTTGAGATGACATGGAACCAAATTCAGTGGTATAGGTAGCGCCAGCGAACTTGACAGTAATCTTGACCCCTTAACTTCTCATAACTCGAAATGAATGAAAGCAATCGGGCTGACGTTTCTATCATTTGGGAAGAGTCCACCAGGAAATAGGTGTGGATATTTATAGCCAGTTTGCTCTAGGCCCTTTTGAGTACCAGAGAGGTCAGGGATCAAGATTATTGTCAACCTGGTTGGCGCTACCTACAGGTATCTATAGTCTAGGGTGTATTGAGGGGAGGTATTTAGTTTGTTCCCTAGACCTCCATCAAGCTTAAAATTACTCCCTCTTGACCCCCTTTCAAGATAAATTTATACATTTTTCGGTAGAAAAATGTCCCGGCCGAAGGCCGATTCCTTTTAAATTACAGGTTCGCTATCGCTCACCAGGAAAATATTGACACCTAAATGGCACGAAATGTCTTTAAATCGACAGAAATGGGGTGAAAGTTGTTAAAATTGGCAAAGTAATGGGGCGAACGTCTTAAAATCTCAAAAGCAATGGGGTTAAAGATGAGAATGAAAGGGTTCAAGACAAAAAAAAACTCAACTGGAAATCTCCCCTTAAACCCTTGAAGCTAGTGAGGCGTTTTAGTAGTTTAGTGTGGCTGTACTTAGAGGATTTCTTTCTCTGGCTTGTATCCATTCGGCCCCATTCAGCCAACTATTTTAAGACGTTTATCCCCATCTACTGTAGGTGTCGATTTCTTCCTGGCGAGCGATAGCGAGCCAGCATTATATGAAGAAATCCGGCTTCGCCGGAGAAATTTTTCTATCGAAAAATGTACAAATTTAGCCTGCTGTCAAACAAAAATTAAAAATATGATGGCTCGCTACCGCTCACCAGTAAAAAAAATGACACCTGGATGGGGATAAACGTCTTAAAACAGTAGGCTGAATGGGGCCAAATGGATACAAGCCAG